>VYZU01080082.1:15018-46531 GCA_013401355.1 Ceyx cyanopectus
GAGGGAATACTGAATAAAGTAATAAATGTGATAATACAACTTTATGTTCAGACTAATATGGGTTTATGCAGCTACTTTCAACAGTGTGTTACCCAGACACCATTGCTTTCATACACTGAGAAGTAATATACCCTGATTTCTCTCCAACTAAATTATTTACCTTTTAGCTCAATTATATGTGCTTAGAAGGTGTTATGGGGTGAATTAGTCTTCTGTGCAGGGAAAGCTGTACAGTCTGTGATGCCTTCATCTGGATTTTGGAAACTGGAGAGTTAAATGAAATGTAAAATGAGTTGTATTCCTGTGTATATCAAATGGGATGTTCACTGTGGTATTTTACAGATGAGTTGCTTAGCAAAAGGGCTTGCACTGAGAGCTCTTCATTATGGCCAATGCTGACATGTCTGCAAAGTCTCCTTTGGTCGTCAGGCTTCATCTCAGCTGTTTAAAATATGGAATGTTTTATCAGGTTATTAGTGTGATTAGGGTTATTGCCAAGCTGTAGCTACAGCAGTGATGAACCACTTTGTACCATTTCTGTGTCAGAGCAAGGAGCAGGTACATGCTAAAAATGTACAAACTTCTCTGTGTAATTGTGATACTACATTTTAGCACAAACTGGTAACAGAAAGTACCATCTCTATGGTGGTATACGAAATAACCTGGCCCAGCCAGCAGCATCATTTAAGTTGGAGTGCCTTAAGTGCAGCACTCAGAATGATTGTTGTGGACCTGCTGCATAATCATGACCTTGGGAGACCTACATTGTTTTAATTAGTTTGAAGAATTTCAGTCTAATATTAGTGGTATGTGACTGCAATTTATAAAGACTTCTTGCTCTTTGAAGTGGCTGGCCTAAATTACCTGGTGATAATGCAGACTGCTGGGAGGCAGGCTCTTAGAAAATGCCAGTCAAATTCGAAATAGAGATGCAGCCTGAAGCTGTGTAAGAGATCAGCCAGAAGAAGGGTTCAGGTGAAATAAATGGCATTTGAAGAACAAGCTTTCTTAAACTCATGTCCCAGAAGCTTTTTGATGCAAATGGGACATAAGCTGAATTTCTTAATGAATTCAGAAACGTTGTAAAACATTAAGTTTTGTGACTTTGAAAATTCTATACATTCTGAAGTATAGGATGCTCTGCCAGACACTGGCAGTTAGAATCGAGATACACCTGGTGAGAAGACAAAATCCATGCTGAGCCTGAGATGGAGTGAACTGGGACCATTAAGGATGAATGTCAGAGATTCTTAAAACCTAAATTCACTCCTTAAGGCTCTGGCTGTATCTATAGTGGTCACAAATGCCCCCACAGCAGCAAAGAGATTAAACATTATTAATTCATTGCTGTTGGTAGAATCTGAGTGGCACAAAAAGGAGTGTTTGGAACCCAGTCATTGTATGTAATATTGGCTATGTCTGTTAATACTGTTCAATGAAAGGGTTTATTTCAATATAGACTGGTGTTTACTTTCTTAAGTGTAATTTACATTGGTAGAACTTCTTTTAAAAATTAAATGAGAAAAACCCTGTGAATAAACAAGAAAATTATTTTGGGGAATTGCTGTCTTTGCTATGTTGTCATAATACATTTTCACAACATTTGCAAACCCTTACTGTATATCAATATGGCCAATTTTCACCATCAGAAAATTATACTTGGAGAAACTGAGTGCTAAATGAGCTCATTTTCTAGGATGTAGAGGCTGCCATACTTAAGGTCTCTATTTTCTGATAAGATCTCTGAAGACCAATTTTGGGATAACCCTTATTTTTCCACATACTGAGTTTCATAGGAGAACAGGGGCTATAGCAGGGCTAAAAACAGAGTTTCAAAAGCTGATATGGAAACTCACTGGAAGGAATTGGGCTTGCACAAACACTGATGGACATAGTAAACTCTTGCCAGTAGTGCTGAGGGCCCAGAGTGTGGAAATCATCTTACACCCAAACTTGTTTGCCTCAGTAACCTGCACCTGAGTCTGCCATCGGAGTTTGATGCTGAAAGGATCATCTAGAATATATTCTCTGCCATTGTTGCCAATATTAAATGTATTAATTTGAAAATAAAAGTTTTAATGCACTATGTAATGTTACTGAAGCTAAACTCCAACTTGCTGAGTCAAACCCTGGTGCTTTCTTTTGCATCTCAGTATCTAGTGCTCTTCCAGGCTCATTAATTCAGAGTTGTGTGATGTTTAACCTCAAACTGGTAACATCTGATGAGCTCTGATGTCACATGAGCTTATGGCAGTACCTGTGCTGCTCATGGAGTTCCTTCATGGAACTCAACAAGTGTAGCATCTGGAAAACTGGAATTGGAACTTGTGTAATTTGGCTGAGATAGCTGAGATATTTTTATTCATTCTTCTGAGTCTGAGCAGTTTTTCCTGAACTATTTCAAGGCTAACTCTCATGGAGCTCTATCCCAACAGTGACAGTGGTGGAGACTCAAGTAAGCTTTAACTGTCTTCAGGATGAGAGTTAATTTGTGTGTTGCTGATGTTTCACACCAAGTGGAAAGGATTAGCTTTCACAAGTATATTGCCTCTCATTTCTTACTTTCGTGTCCTGTAACTTATGATACAATTTATGCATAAATTCTCTTTCCTCTTCTGATTTCCCTTCTAATTAACCTTGTAATGAAGTCAAATTTAATTTTGTCTTGTCAGCATTTTATTGCAGCTATACACTATATGAATATGTCATTTTGACTTCATTGCAGCATCATGTTGATGAAGGGTAATACACTAATGAAAATTTCCATTTATATAAGAAAAAAAGTAGAAGTACTGGGCAAATTTATTTTTTATTTATGCTGTTCTTGGGTTTGGTATCACATTTTTTACAATGCAGACATGTATCATATATAACCAGCTTCATTAGTTACTGCTTTAAAATTTGAACTCAACAAAGAGTACCTGTGCAGTGTGTCCTGTTTGCTTTTTGTGCCTCATCTGTAGTCTGCCCATGTCCTCCAGACGCCAGCCTGGCTGTGCCTGCCATGGCTGATGCCCCAGTGGCTGCTCTGGTAGCCTGGCTGGGTACCTTGAGCTGAACCCAAACTTGAGATAAGTCTTCTCATCTGTCCTTCTCATTTAGATCTTATCATCTGTGTTTAGTGCAGACAGTCTGTTCCTGCAGCTCTGCTTCCATCCTGCCATCATTTTGCTTAGGCCAGTATCCAAGAAGAGGCTATTTATTCCTCTGTTTAAATTTATGTACAGTATAAACCATTGTGTCCTGAGCTGTTTATGAAGCAGAGGGACACTTCCTCTTCTCATTTCTCATTTTTAATCAACAGTTTCTGCTTACTCATCAGGAGCAAAGCCACAGAGGAATGATTTCTTTTCCTTTTGTCCCTTGTTAAATCAAACAGCCCCGGTGCAGGTACAGAAAACCAACTGGTTGCACAGAAAAAGCAGCAGTTTCCCTGCCCAGCTGCCTTTGAAGGCTACCAGCTGCACTGTTAGTAGGACCAAGTAGAAGGAACCAGCAGCAGCAAGGTGTGTTACTGGTTTCTGGTGAGGTTTCTGGTGCTGGCTCATACCTTGGCTGCGAGTGGGGCTGGGGCTTTGCAGCCACACTTTTTCCCTCTTTCTCTTTGCAGATGAGCTCAGCCCAGTGATGTCTTGGCACCAAAAAGACAAGATTATCTTAAAATATGAGAGCTCTTTCTGTATCCAGACAGGTTTCATCAAATATCTGGGTTCCTTTTGACAGTGGGTTTGGTCTCATAGATGGAAGTACCTTGTGAAAGCTTTGCTCTGATTTCACACATTGTGCCAGAAAATAGTCTAAGCAATTGGAGTGGGCTAGTCAGGAGGTGATTCAGGGGTGGCAGTGACTTTTCAAGCCTGGCAGGTAACTGCTGTTGCTTTACATCAAAGCTTTTGCTGTCAGTGGTTTTACCTTTCTATCTGAGAGCTGTTCCATGCACCGAACAGCTCCTATGGCTCTGTGGCATCTGCTGCATCACCCTCTAGTTGAAGTTGGCAGTGGTGGGAGCCTGGAATTGTTTCCCTGGGCTGGTTGTGCTCCTCCCTGTATGTCAGCTCTGGGGCAGGATGATCCTTACCGTGAGTTATTGGTCCTCCCAGTTTGCCCAGTTGACAGGATGGTTCCCTGTTACACAGCACACTTTCACTTCTGGCCTCGAGTCTTTGGGCCCAGCAAAGTCCCACCTTCTGCTGTCAGTTGTTTGGAGTCACTGGCTCACAGTGAGGATGCCTTTGGGAAGGATGTGATTCTGCTGTGTTTGCTGGCAGCGTTTCCCCTCGAGTGAGGTTTGTCTTTCTTTGCTTGTCCCATGAGCATCCAGGGGCTCANATATATTCTCTGCCATTGTTGCCAATATTAAATGTATTAATTTGAAAATAAAAGTTTTAATGCACTATGTAATGTTACTGAAGCTAAACTCCAACTTGCTGAGTCAAACCCTGGTGCTTTCTTTTGCATCTCAGTATCTAGTGCTCTTCCAGGCTCATTAATTCAGAGTTGTGTGATGTTTAACCTCAAACTGGTAACATCTGATGAGCTCTGATGTCACATGAGCTTATGGCAGTACCTGTGCTGCTCATGGAGTTCCTTCATGGAACTCAACAAGTGTAGCATCTGGAAAACTGGAATTGGAACTTGTGTAATTTGGCTGAGATAGCTGAGATATTTTTATTCATTCTTCTGAGTCTGAGCAGTTTTTCCTGAACTATTTCAAGGCTAACTCTCATGGAGCTCTATCCCAACAGTGACAGTGGTGGAGACTCAAGTAAGCTTTAACTGTCTTCAGGATGAGAGTTAATTTGTGTGTTGCTGATGTTTCACACCAAGTGGAAAGGATTAGCTTTCACAAGTATATTGCCTCTCATTTCTTACTTTCGTGTCCTGTAACTTATGATACAATTTATGCATAAATTCTCTTTCCTCTTCTGATTTCCCTTCTAATTAACCTTGTAATGAAGTCAAATTTAATTTTGTCTTGTCAGCATTTTATTGCAGCTATACACTATATGAATATGTCATTTTGACTTCATTGCAGCATCATGTTGATGAAGGGTAATACACTAATGAAAATTTCCATTTATATAAGAAAAAAAGTAGAAGTACTGGGCAAATTTATTTTTTATTTATGCTGTTCTTGGGTTTGGTATCACATTTTTTACAATGCAGACATGTATCATATATAACCAGCTTCATTAGTTACTGCTTTAAAATTTGAACTCAACAAAGAGTACCTGTGCAGTGTGGCCATCTAAAGCTTTATAGCAGAAGGATTCTTGTTTTCTTCATGTACAGCTGTTCTGAAGGATTTGTGCTGTGCTGACCTCTTTCTAAATGACATCCTGGTGTTAGACTATCTACAGATTGAATGTTTGTGATTTGTTTTCTTTTTCCAATAGCAAACCCATACAGGGACTCCAGTAACGGGGACTGTGAACACCATAGAAATTGAAGGTTTTAAGAGGCAGCAGGCACTTGCACCAGCAGGTAAGTTCCCCAGACTGAACTGCACTTTGGTTCTTTTTGTGGTGTTGGTTTTTTTTCCCCAAACAGTTAATGGAGCCCACTGTTCTGTACTGCTTGAAATAGAGTTTTGCCTCACCTAGGGTATTGCCATATCCTTCTATGTATTGTGAATGGTGCTGTGTGAGGAGTGCACTCCACTCACAATACATAGCACTGGGTCTGGCAGGCATGGAGACACTATTAGGTTCTGGATAAGAAGATTGGAGGTGACCAACTCGAAGTTAGAGAGACTCTGCCCTTGGAGCATGTTCTTCCTAAATGCTACACATGCATAGTAGTTGTAGCTTTCTGAGCTGATGTTGGAATCATGTGTAGTAGTTTGCTGTGTAAAATTAAACCCATTCCATTATACCATGCCATAAATGGAATTTGAATATCACAGATTCGTCTAAGAGACCACGAATTGAAGTGGGCCGTCATGGGATGGTTTTTCAGCACCCGGGTGTGGCTTCAGGAGTTCCTCTTCAACAGCTAATGCCAACGGCACAAGGTACTGTGTCACCACATGCCAATTGCACATTAATTTAACAAGGAGATGTTAGTGATGGGACTAGAAACTTGGGCTTCCGAGGTCCTAGTCCCACCACACACTTCTCCATGTAAATTAATACTTGGTATGCAATGCCTGGTTTGTTTAAGGAGCTGAGTGACGGGCTCCAGAGGTGCATGTGGGCATGGAAATACGTCACAGGTGCTGATGCAAAATGGTCCATTGGAGAATTCTGGAACTGAGCCAATGAGTTATGAAAAAGAAACCTCCTAATTTGCAATATCATGACAAATTTTCATTCATGCAAAAAAAATTTTTTAGTCATGCCAAAAAAATTTTTTAGTCATGCCAAGCTTTAGATACATGTTAGAGTGAATGTGTTATGAACTATTATTTAGATTTTATTTTAGGTTACATTCCATTAGCTCACCAGTGTCCCCCCCCTTTTTTTTATGTAGAAGGAATTCAGAAGACATAGATTTNTGTGGAAATCATCTTACACCCAAACTTGTTTGCCTCAGTAACCTGCACCTGAGTCTGCCATCGGAGTTTGATGCTGAAAGGATCATCTAGAATATATTCTCTGCCATTGTTGCCAATATTAAATGTATTAATTTGAAAATAAAAGTTTTAATGCACTATGTAATGTTACTGAAGCTAAACTCCAACTTGCTGAGTCAAACCCTGGTGCTTTCTTTTGCATCTCAGTATCTAGTGCTCTTCCAGGCTCATTAATTCAGAGTTGTGTGATGTTTAACCTCAAACTGGTAACATCTGATGAGCTCTGATGTCACATGAGCTTATGGCAGTACCTGTGCTGCTCATGGAGTTCCTTCATGGAACTCAACAAGTGTAGCATCTGGAAAACTGGAATTGGAACTTGTGTAATTTGGCTGAGATAGCTGAGATATTTTTATTCATTCTTCTGAGTCTGAGCAGTTTTTCCTGAACCATTACAAGGCTAACTCTCATGGAGCTCTATCCCAACAGTGACAGTGGTGGAGACTCAAGTAAGCTTTAACTGTCTTCAGGATGAGAGTTAATTTGTGTGTTGCTGATGTTTCACACCAAGTGGAAAGGATTAGCTTTCACAAGTATATTGCCTCTCATTTCTTACTTTCGTGTCCTGTAACTTATGATACAATTTATGCATAAATTCTCTTTCCTCTTCTGATTTCCCTTCTAATTAACCTTGTAATGAAGTCAAATTTAATTTTGTCTTGTCAGCATTTTATTGCAGCTATACACTATATGAATATGTCATTTTGACTTCATTGCAGCATCATGTTGATGAAGGGTAATACACTAATGAAAATTTCCATTTATATAAGAAAAAAAGTAGAAGTACTGGGCAAATTTATTTTTTATTTATGCTGTTCTTGGGTTTGGTATCACATTTTTTACAATGCAGACATGTATCATATATAACCAGCTTCATTAGTTACTGCTTTAAAATTTGAACTCAACAAAGAGTACCTGTGCAGTGTGGCCATCTAAAGCTTTATAGCAGAAGGATTCTTGTTTTCTTCATGTACAGCTGTTCTGAAGGATTTGTGCTGTGCTGACCTCTTTCTAAATGACATCCTGGTGTTAGACTATCTACAGATTGAATGTTTGTGATTTGTTTTCTTTTTCCAATAGCAAACCCATACAGGGACTCCAGTAACGGGGACTGTGAACACCATAGAAATTGAAGCTTTTAAGAGGCAGCAGGCACTTGCACCAGCAGGTAAGTTCCCCAGACTGAACTGCACTTTGGTTCTTTTTGTGGTGTTGGTTTTTTTTCCCCAAACAGTTAATGGAGCCCACTGTTCTGTACTGCTTGAAATAGAGTTTTGCCTCACCTAGGGTATTGCCATATCCTTCTATGTATTGTGAATGGTGCTGTGTGAGGAGTGCACTCCACTCACAATACATAGCACTGGGTCTGGCAGGCATGGAGACACTATTAGGTTCTGGATAAGAAGATTGGAGGTGACCAACTCGAAGTTAGAGAGACTCTGCCCTTGGAGCATGTTCTTCCTAAATGCTACACATGCATAGTAGTTGTAGCTTTCTGAGCTGATGTTGGAATCATGTGTAGTAGTTTGCTGTGTAAAATTAAACCCATTCCATTATACCATGCCATAAATGGAATTTGAATATCACAGATTCGTCTAAGAGACCACGAATTGAAGTGGGCCGTCATGGGATGGTTTTTCAGCACCCGGGTGTGGCTTCAGGAGTTCCTCTTCAACAGCTAATGCCAACGGCACAAGGTACTGTGTCACCACATGCCAATTGCACATTAATTTAACAAGGAGATGTTAGTGATGGGACTAGAAACTTGGGCTTCCGAGGTCCTAGTCCCACCACACACTTCTCCATGTAAATTAATACTTGGTATGCAATGCCTGGTTTGTTTAAGGAGCTGAGTGACGGGCTCCAGAGGTGCATGTGGGCATGGAAATACGTCACAGGTGCTGATGCAAAATGGTCCATTGGAGAATTCTGGAACTGAGCCAATGAGTTATGAAAAAGAAACCTCCTAATTTGCAATATCATGACAAATTTTCATTCATGCAAAAAAAATTTTTTAGTCATGCCAAAAAAATTTTTTAGTCATGCCAAGCTTTAGATACATGTTAGAGTGAATGTGTTATGAACTATTATTTAGATTTTATTTTAGGTTACATTCCATTAGCTCACCAGTGTCCCCCCCCTTTTTTTTATGTAGAAGGAATTCAGAAGACATAGATTTACTTTTATTTTTTTTTTTATATTTATTGTGCTCCACGTTTTAGTTGCAGTCCTATGCATGAAGTACTTCATTGTTTATTGTAATGTGATTTATTTTGTGATTGTGATGTGGTATTTTCAAGTGATGGTGTCTTGTGACGGAGTAAGTAAAAAATTAGTCTTATTTGAAGCTGATTTCCTCTTTACATCAGGAAAGAACATCGGACGTTTTAATTTAATCTGTGCTTTTACTTTGTAGGTGGAATGCCTCCCACTCCTCAAACTGTGCAGCTGACTGGACAGAAACAGAGCCAGCAACAGTATGACCCATCCAAAGGCCCTCCCGTGCAGAACGCAGCCAGCCTGCATACGCCTCCTCCACAGCTGCCAGGGAGACTGCAGCCAGTCAGTGCCCCCATGGCCTCTCTCCCAGCTGCACTGCAGCTGGCCCAGCAGCAGCCACAGGTGGTGGAATCTCCAGCTCAGCCTCAGATCCAGATGAAGATCCAGCCTCAAAGCGTACCCCTGACTTCAGCTCCACTTCCAGCACCACTTCAACAGCAGGTGCCACCAGCAATCCATGTGCAAGGACAGACACCAAACCAAGTGTCACAGCCACAAGCTACAATTCAGCAACAGGTGTGTTAATGTTACTGGGGTGAAAACATGTTTGTTTCAATGCTCAGTAAAATCTAAGAAAGATTTTCTAAGGAAGAAATCTAAGGAAGATTTTCTTCCTGAAAAATCTGTGAAAAATGTTAGTTGAATTCCACTGGACACATCTTTTCTTTCTAAAAAAATGCAGGTAAACATTTCTTATTAAAGTCCACACTGTATTCTGCTGTAGTGTAGAGTAAGACAGTATGAAATCCTAAACTCAACACTAACAAATGTGTTTCTTGGGCAGACTGTGACTCTGACAAGACCATCTGCAGATCCTGCTCAGACTTCCCAGCGTCTTGCAGCAAATACTCTGCCACCTACCTCATCTGTTGTGCCAGCAGCTGTCTCGGGCACCACACCACCTTCTGCATACCAAGTGCAAACAAACAGAACCTCTCCAGCCACTAACAAGTCCCTGTCTCCTATTGCATCAAAACCCCCGGGTTTAGCAGTAGCAGGAGCAGCAGCAGCAGCAGCACCTAAAACACAGAGTCCAGCTCAGAATGCGGCAGTGGCACCACAGGACAACTCTCAAGACAAGCTTGCTGAGCAAGTAAAGCTGGTAGGAGTTTTTGTCTTTTCCCCCCAGACTTAGGAACAGTGAACACACAGGTAACAATTGCCTGAGCAATGTGTCTTGAGTTATGGAAAACGTGTCTTTCATGGGCCTAAGGTGTTTGTTAGTTTGTTTTTTCAGTTGGCTTTGTCCACTGAAATTTGCTTTTATGGGCATTCAGGGAAGTTGAGGAGAACTTACTGGTCTTTATCCTGCTGTTGTGTTCTTTCTCTTTCTATTGTATTAATTCTGTCTACTCATTTGAGGTAACTGCAACCTTACGTACTTTTGTAACTAACTGGAGGTGTTGTTTTTCTTATATAAGAGAAACATCACTGGGAATTTTCTTTTTTTTTCTTTTCACAAGCAGTATATTAATGATGTATTTATCTTCTGTGGATAAATACATCTGCATTTTAGGGGAAAATAAAAAGGATTGTTTAATTGCAGTTTGCAAATGTCTTTTAAGTTGTGTTTTGTACTGCCCAGTGAACTGTTTTTATGCTGTTATTTAAAAGTAATACATATATTACTCTTGTAATACAGGTTGAAGTGCTGTGATTCTTTTTATGTATAAGTTGAATTTAGTCTGGTAGGTTTTTTTCATTGATGCAGTGTTCAGGCTTGATTTTTGTAATGGGTGTTTTATGCTGTTACACCTTTTTTAGCTCTCAGTTATTTTGATGAAGTGGGAGAATTACTATTCTATTTGTCTGCTATTTTAGGCACATTCTGCAGCTTCATTGTAACTGCATATACTTCTTTTTAAGGAAAATCAAATCCATCAGCGAATAGCAGAACTGAGAAAGGAGGGTTTATGGTCCTTGAGGCGACTGCCTAAACTCCAAGAGGCTCCAAGACCAAAATCTCACTGGGATTATTTGCTGGAAGAAATGCAGTGGATGGCAACTGATTTTGCCCAAGAGAGAAAGTGGAAGATGGCAACTGCTAAGAAGGTATTTGAAAAACATTTTTTTTTATGAAGAACAATCGATCTTGGTAGCACTCAGCTTGGTAGTAAAGCTATTTAAATAGCCTTTTCTACAGATAGAAGTGATGGGAATGTAGAGCTTACTGCAGGGGGTGTGGACTAGATGACCTTTAAAGGTCATTTCCAACCCAAAGCATTCTGTGTTTCTATAAGGCACTGATTTTTAACTTAAATGAGAAGCCATGTTGTCAGCTTTGGATAGTCCAGCATTTGAAACAGACTAGATCATCATATTGGTTGTGGATGAAAATAATAGTTTTGGATTTTGTGGATTTTATTCCACTGGAAATCAAATAGCTTTTTTTAGGGGACCCAGTCAACATGTTCATTGTGTCATATTTGAAAAGTGCAGCTGTCTTGCCTACATCACAAATCCATTTCTTCCCATTCAATGAAGAGTAAATACAGAATTGTGTCAATAACTGCCATTGGGTGTGGTTGCCTGTCTAATTCTTCTTTCTTGATCTCAGAAAAAGATGGAGAAACCATGGAGTTCTAAGGACAGCAGTGGGAACATGGTAGAGAACTGTTTCCATAGGGGAAGAGAGCAGCACAGTGGGAATAATTGAGTCAGTGATGAAATGAAAATCAGGGTGGTGTGAGATGAAATATGTAAAATCTGCATTTACAATAAGCAAGAGTTTTCCATGGATTCTAGCAATGTTGCACCTTCTTTTTATGACCAGTTTGGGTAATGAAGAGAGCAACTGAAGGTCATTAGTTTAAATTACCATCTTGTTTTCTGATGTATATTCTGAAATGATGGAAACTTCTTTATAAGCAATGTATTTAAATAGATGTATTGTTTTGGAAAATGAAAGTCTGCATTTTGCATTTAATTCTGGATTTGAATCACTTCCATTTGTGGCCAATGGTAGGATTTTAAGAACAGGAGAAAAAGGAAGGGCAAGTATGAAATGATCCTTTCCCTGGCAGTACACTTCAAACTTCTGGAAGTCAGTGTTCTAGGGAGCTCCTGAGCTAAAGGTTGTGGTCAAGTCAGTCTGTAACAGCCATTGACTGATCTTTCACTCATGTATGTACACTCTTTTAAACTCCTTTTACCTTTGGTCTCTGACATTTTGTGGTGTAATTTCTATGATTTCATATGTGCTGTCTGAAAGAAAGTTTCTTTTGTGTGTTTGCTGCTGATTTCAGTAGATTGCTTAGTTACAGTTTTTGTTTGGTTGGTTTTTTTCTTGAGTTTCATGTCTGTTTTACTGGCATGGTAAGAATTAGAAATATTAGGGGTAAGTGCTTCGTGTGTAAAGCTGTGGGCAACATCTGGCTGCTGCTAACCACTGTTATCTTACAAAATGCAATGATGTATATTTTGAGGTAACCTAATTCGTTGTCTCATGGTATTTTAGATGGTAAGAACTGTGGCTCGTTATCATGAAGAAAAGAAACTCAATGAGGAACGAGCTAAAAGGGAAGAACAAAACAAACTGCGGCGAATCGCTGCCTCCATTGCTAGAGAAATAGAGTATTTCTGGTCTAACATTGAACAGGTACAACACCAACTTATTAGTACTTGTACAAGCCATTCTGGTTTGGTTTTTTTTCATCTTCAGTAATTTATTTATAAAATGTAAGTACTTTATTAGCCTTGATTTGCATTTCAGGTTGTTGAGATAAAACTGCAAATTGAATTCCAAGAGAAACAGAGGAAAGCTTTGAATTTAAAGAGAATTTCAAGGAAAGGTAATTGTATTCCCTTTCATAAGAAGTCCAGTATAAATTCTGATGCTGTTGTTTTATGTCATTTCACTCAGGGGAGTTTAACCTTGTTGGTGATAAAATGGTGAGATTCTAATAACAGGTGGTGAACAGATCTGAACTACAAGTTACAGGGGTTTTTTTTATGTTTTTATGGTAGACTTTGTTAATGCTTCTTGCGTTTTATGTAGAATGTGTTTAAAAGTTCATGTACAAACATAAAATTGCTGAGTGATTAATGCACACATCAAGTATAATAATTTTCCAGGTAGGGATGCAAAAGCTGCAGAAGACCTTTTATTGGATAAAGACAGTGAAATGGTAAGTCTTTCAGTTTCTTTAAAACCACATCAGATTATTTTAAATATGACTACCCATGTGAAAAAGTTTTGATAAAGGTGAAATGTTTTTCATTATACATTTTCATTCATACCTTGTGATGCTAAGCAGATTTCTATGTAGTAAATCACAGTCACAGAATGTTAGGGATTGGAAGGGACCTCTGGACCCAAAGGCCTCACCAGAGTAGGATCACCTAGATTTGGTCACACAGAAACACATCCAGGTGGGTTTTGAATGTCTCCAGAAAAGGAGACAAGTTAATTTTGGGCAAAAATTTCATCTACTGTAACCACGGGTATACTTTTTGGGCCATAAAAGCATCTTTTCAGATGTTCATTTGTGATCAGTCTACTGAGAGATGTTACAGAATGGATCAGACTGAATGAAGCTTAAATATCTTTTGCCCTAGATGAAATATGTGCTAGGACTCTTGACCACATCTGTGCTATTGCGAAAAAAAAAAAGGGACATCTGGCATGGCACAGCTGATGCCCACATGCTGAAATGCTCCCCTTTCACCAAGCAGAATGCCTGCATCTGAATTCCCTGCTAGGAACAAGCTTCAGCATGTGTTACCAGCCAGACTGTGCCCTAGCACTGTCTGTGAGTGTTGATCTGCACAGGCTGAACCACCCTACAGAGGATGCTGGACAGCTGAGAGGGAACACTTGTAGGCTTGTGCGCAATCCCTTTTTTATTGACTAGTGATAATTTAGTCCTTGATTCCAACCTGGGTAGAAGTTTTGTAGGGGAAGGACTGTGCCATGGGCTCAGGGCCACAGCTGGACCCAAGTCATTTGAACCACAAATGCTTGAAGTGCCTGGTTGCTGCTTTCAGTGCAGAATCAAAGTGTCTGTTTTTGCATGATGAGGAAACTGCCAATAGGTGTTGTCTATTAGCAAATGCTAATAAGAAGATTATATTATATGATTATATTATATTAGTAAATGCTAACAAGAAACCCCTCCCTGTCTTTGTTTTTTACAATTTAAAATATTTTTATTATTTAATGCCAGGGTTGTTCATCATCTGGAAGGAAAAGAAAGGCAAGCACATCATTGACTGATGAGGAAGGTGAGTCACTTTTCAAAATTGTGCATCCACAGTGTTAATACAAAAGTTGGATATTAAAACCCTGAAACCACAGGTTTTTAGTCTGCTAGTGCATGGATGCAGGGCTTTTCACAAACCAAAGACCAGCCTTCATCCACATCTTAGAATAGATAGTCAATTAGTCAATTTTCCTTTAAAGAGTTTCAGTGAAAATTTGAAAATAACTTCCTGAAAGCACACTGCCATCATTGTTGCTGGATTTTAATTCTTTCTGACCTAATTTCTTTGTTTCTCAAACCTTACTAGGGGTCTTAAACTTCTCTTGAGGATTTCATACTGAATGGTAGTTTTTGACAAAGAAAAATCCCCAGTTTAAAGCTACAGAATAACCTGTCTCTGGTGACTATTGCCAACCAACATTTAACAGTTCAAGACTGCCTTCTATCCTGAGGCAGAAGTGCATCTTTCCTTTTCACTTTGAAGTTCTACATATAGATACTTAGAGATGTTCTTGTTTTCCATGCACATTCATTTTGAATCCTGCTACCATAATATTCTGTGCTAGTACACTTTAGGGGGATGTAATTGTAAACTTTCTGAGTTACTATGTAATTTGAGTGGCAAGAGTAGCATTTGGTTTCATTTTAGTTGAAGATGAAGAAGAAACAATTGAAGAACAAGAAGCTAAAGAAGGAAACATAAACCATCAAGCAGAATTGTCTAATCTAGCCAAAGAAGGTAAGCTTGTAGCTTGATTCTTCTCTCTGGTGGTCTCTGAAACAGCAGGTGAAAACACGCAGCAGTTACTGTAAAGAGCTACAGTTGCAAAGTTGAATGTATTCAGATGTTCAGTCACATGTAATCCATATTTATATTTCCCTGTTTGGAAAGCTGTAGCAGTTAGGTTATGGGGTACTGATGGACATTTGTACTTGACAAAGTCTGTGTACTTAACTAGTTATCACTCAAGGTGGCTTGAGAAAAAGTATTTCTCTGCTGAAGCACTGTGTTTCTTTAAAACCTCACACCAAAAGAGGCTCAACCTAAGTTCTAGGAGTGCATGGTAAATACTTAAAGCCAGAAGTGTATTGAATTGAACGTGAACATTTTCACATGTCTTGAGTATCTCAGAAGGGTTTTGTCACCCACCTGATAGGTTTGAAAGGGCCCTGATCTTGGGGGACATATAAACACTTGAAGATGAGGGGCTTTTAGGGTCAGTGCTCTGGATGGCAGCTCTCTCTTATTAGTAGCATAACAATAATTGCTATTCTGAGCCTGATGTATGCAGTGTACCCCAAAGGGATCACTTCACTTATCATGGTAAAAACCTTGCTGATTTTGAGAGGCAGGCTTCCCATTAAGCTGAGTCCTCCTGGCAGTTAATATGTAGTTTCCAAATCTGTTTGTTTGGTCTATTTGGCAGCTTAGTGGCTGCAGCCAGGTGGCCAGTTTGGAGGGATTATAACTCTTGGCCAGTCAGCCAAGTTCCTAATGAGGATGTTTCCTGATTGATTGGTCACAGCCACCATGCATTTTCCTGCTTCAGCAGATCAGACAAGGGACCATGGAGATGCTGTTTAACAGGGTTGAGGTACAGCTCAGTTGAAACTTTGAAGTCTTGAGTTGTATTCCAGTTGAAGTCTTGAATTGTACTGGATCTCCCAAGCTCCCCAACCAGTGATTAAGTGTCAGTTTGTGTGGTGTGTTCATAATGTAGTTTAAAGCAAACTGAGTGAGCAAACTGCTCAGTGTAATGCCAAGTGTTGTCTGTGATTGAGGTCACTAAAATATTGCCATCATCCACCTAATGATAACCTCTTCAATTAACTTCTGATTAGAGAACTGGCTTTATACAG
This sequence comes from Ceyx cyanopectus, assembly GCA_013401355.1. Lineage (NCBI taxonomy): Eukaryota > Metazoa > Chordata > Aves > Coraciiformes > Alcedinidae > Ceyx > Ceyx cyanopectus. Next base: position 30,934 of record VYZU01080082.1, read on the forward strand.
TTATAAAGAATGTAATGAGATGTAACAATCAATAGCATTGTTTTTAAAGTTTTAATATTTTTAAACTTAAATCTTTAATGACTTTCAGCTGAATTGCCTCTGGAAGATTTACTGAAGATGTATGAAGGTGCCTTTGCAGAAAATTTTCACTGGCCCCAGCCAAAGCCTGACAGTGAAGAGGATAGCAGTGAAGAAGGTAAATTACTTTTTGTTTAGAAAGGTGACTTGCAAGGTAAAATAAGTAGACTGACTCTTTTCTGTTAAAAGTCATCTTATGCTAGGGGAAAACAAATATTGAGTGAATCACTTTTAAGTGAATAAAAACATTATATGCAAGACTGAATGGAAAGTACAGTGGCTGTCTTGCAAAGCACTTGGAATGATCATGAGAAAAGTTATACTTATTCCTGTTATTACTAAGGTTTTTTTTTTAATAGCCTGTGAGAATTTTTTGTGTTTGTTTTGGGTTTTTTTTGTCTCTTTTTTTTTCGTTTCTCAGTTTATTTAAAGAGGTTAGTGCTTGCCTGTCTTAAAGCTGAGATGTGTGAGGTTCTCAGGAACAATACTGAGTTTGAGAAGAGCCTCTCTGCACTGAATTAAACAGCACACTTCACAGCTCACTATTATAACACAGTTGCCATCTGCTCTGTACTAATGTGATGATAGAACTACACATTTGAGGGTAGATTTTTAGTATGAGAGGAGCTCCCTTAGAAATTGCAAAAAGATAATGGTCATGTTAGCCTAGCTACTGTGAATGTCCAGAACATGTATGTGATCCTGAGCTTACGCTGTTTTCATCTTAGTTTGACTAGCCTGAAAATCATGTAAGTGTTTTTAAAAGTTGCTCCCTCCTTTAGATCCCTGTTTGAATTCCAGCCATCTTGGTTCCTTTGTGTAACTGCTACTTGAATTTATTTTAAATGCCAGTGTAATTTTTCTCTCTCACAGAAATGGAAGACCGTATCTCGGATAGGGAAAGTCCTCAGAAAGAAGTTGTCCTCATAGACTCTCTTCTGAGCATTGACCAGTACAAGGGTATAGACAGATCAAGTCCTCCAAAGAAGCATATGCGAGACATAGCAGAGGTTGCTGCTGCAGCAGAAATGCTGTTGCCTAAAGGCAGCTCTAGGATAACAACAGCGGTAAGAGTTGCTGGTTTCTGCTACTCTGTGCTTGCTTTCACATAAACAATGCTTTTTACCAAGATTTCACAGACTTTAGCAACAAATTAACAATAAACATTTTCTAGTTGCTGAATTATAATAGAATGGTTATGGTTTATGACATGCTTCATGGATTTAAGTCAGATAATAAGCATCAAATGATTCCCATTACAGATAAAATACAATACTCCATCACTGCTGTATGGGCCTCTCAGAGAGTATCAGAAGATTGGGCTGGATTGGCTGGCAAAGCTGTACAGGAAGAATCTTAATGGCATTCTGGCAGATGAGGCTGGGCTTGGAAAAACAGTACAAATTATTGCCTTTTTTGCCCACTTGGCTTGTAATGAGGGTAAGTCCATTTGCCGAACAGTTCTGTTTGAGACAGCTACTGGGCCAGCTTTATCTTTGTGCATTGTAGCCTAGGGTCTGTTTTTTCTGCTGAACCCTATCAGACCTCAGTTCATGCACAAGGTAGGATAATGTCACAAAAACTTGTTAGATTGTGTGACATAGGTGTGCTTTCTTATCAAGTATGCTATTTGGTCAATGTGATTTTACCTTCTAGGTGAAAAAATACTTTTGAAGCCTAGTTTCTTGGTATAAAAAGGCCTTACCAGATGACCACGGATAATTAAATTCAAGGAGTAAATATGTCTACAGATATTGCTAATAGTGTTGTACTGACATCAGTTTACGAATCTTAAGTAAGGCAAAGCTGGTTGTGGAGGTACTGTCTCTTATTTAAGCAGTTGGTNCCAGTTGAAGTCTTGAATTGTACTGGATCTCCCAAGCTCCCCAACCAGTGATTAAGTGTCAGTTTGTGTGGTGTGTTCATAATGTAGTTTAAAGCAAACTGAGTGAGCAAACTGCTCAGTGTAATGCCAAGTGTTGTCTGTGATTGAGGTCACTAAAATATTGCCATCATCCACCTAATGATAACCTCTTCAATTAACTTCTGATTAGAGAACTGGCTTTATACAGTTATAAAGAATGTAATGAGATGTAACAATCAATAGCATTGTTTTTAAAGTTTTAATATTTTTAAACTTAAATCTTTAATGACTTTCAGCTGAATTGCCTCTGGAAGATTTACTGAAGATGTATGAAGGTGCCTTTGCAGAAAATTTTCACTGGCCCCAGCCAAAGCCTGACAGTGAAGAGGATAGCAGTGAAGAAGGTAAATTACTTTTTGTTTAGAAAGGTGACTTGCAAGGTAAAATAAGTAGACTGACTCTTTTCTGTTAAAAGTCATCTTATGCTAGGGGAAAACAAATATTGAGTGAATCACTTTTAAGTGAATAAAAACATTATATGCAAGACTGAATGGAAAGTACAGTGGCTGTCTTGCAAAGCACTTGGAATGATCATGAGAAAAGTTATACTTATTCCTGTTATTACTAAGGTTTTTTTTTTAATAGCCTGTGAGAATTTTTTGTGTTTGTTTTGGGTTTTTTTTGTCTCTTTTTTTTTCGTTTCTCAGTTTATTTAAAGAGGTTAGTGTGAGGAGGACTCATTTCAGTGGTTCCCTGTGACAAGACAGAGCGCAGCAGGCACAAGCTAGAACACAGAAAGTTTCATATAAATACAGGGAAAAACTACTGTGAGTGTAACAAAGCACTGGAAACAAAACAAAACACAACCTCCCTGCTGCCCAGGGAGGTTGTGGAGTCTCCTTCTCTGGAGCTATTCCTAACCCAACTGGATGCAGTACTGTGTAATGTGCCCTAAGCAAAACTACATGGCAGGGTGTGTATATGTGTTCTACTCTATGAGCTCTAGAGGTCACTTGCAACACCAACCACTCTTTGATTCTGTGACTGAATACTAGAGGATCCATGACACAACTCTTTCAGAAATTCTACTATTAACAGTAAATTTATATAAAGGTGGTTTTAATGTTTGTTATCTTAAAGCCTCTTTTTCGTGGTCTTAGTGATGCTAAGACTATCAGTGTCTACTATTCTCAGAGTGTAATGTTCTCACTTTCACAAATTCATTCATTTTACACCTTCACTGACTTGTAACAAATAATTTTTCAGGAATTGTCAGTTTATACGCTTACAGAATACTTTTCAAGATTTATTTCAGCATCCAGCAGTTTATGTAGTGTTGGGCTTTATTGTTGGGCTTTATTTTTGTGTCTTTGGTATGCTTATATGCTTAATTATTTTCATGGTAACTGCTTGCAGAGGATTGCTGTCTATTGTATTCCTGTAGGACTCTCCCTCACATTTGGTGTTTACTGATTTACCAACAGGTGCTATGACACTTTCCCAAACTGTGCCACAATTGTTCCCTAGAGGAGGAAGCTGGTCAGGTAAATCTTACTTAACTCTTAGAAATGAAAAGGCTGTAACAAAAGTATTTGATTTCTAAATATCTTTTCCAATTATTGTTCTATCAACATGTTGGGTACCTCACATGAATTTTTCATAAAAGGTTTTTGGAAGGCCTATTAGCCAGGATGTACACACCATGCACTGTTGAGTCATGAGAATATTATTTTCTTGATCAAACAGAAAATGTCATAAATGTTTCCAAAGGGCTTTTAGAGGATCTATGGGAGATGTCTTGTGTTTCCAGGCGCTCCTACAAGCTGCCTGCATCTTGCCTGTAGAGCAGATGCATTGAAAAATTAAATCATGCCAGGCACATGCCTGTTCTTATAGNAATAGTGTTGTACTGACATCAGTTTACGAATCTTAAGTAAGGCAAAGCTGGTTGTGGAGGTACTGTCTCTTATTTAAGCAGTTGGTGTAGTTGAGGGAAAAATAGGTATTAGGTGCATGAGGGGTACTTGAAGTCTAAAAAATAAGAAAGAATGGATTAGTCATTAAAATACCTCTGTTTTATTTGATCTCACTTTTAATGATGAATTTAGTGCACTCTGCTTCAAAAATCAGGAGACAATATAAGCCACAGGAATTGCCAAGAGTCTCTCTCTGCTGTTAATTCCTGTGTTTCAACTTCTGAAGGTAACTGGGGCCCTCACCTTGTTGTTGTACGGAGCTGTAACATCTTAAAATGGGAATTGGAGTTGAAACGCTGGTGTCCGGGGTTGAAAATACTTCTCTACTTTGGCAGCCAAAGGGAACTTAGGGCAAAAAGACAGGTAATGTCTATTTTGCAACTCTTATCCTGTTGTATTTAGCATTTTAGATGGCAAGACCTTTAACATGCATTTGTCAGTACATTCTTTACATCCTCATGGTATATGAAAAGGTTTTGACATTGGGTTGGTTTACAAAGATATTCACACCTAATGGTGCCAGATTATCAAAGGCATATTTGGAACTCCTTGTTATTGGGCAATACCTGCAATGCTTAAGCTGTGTTCTGTATGTCAAAGACCAGGACTGTCTTTTAGAATGCTTTGGGTCACAGCAACTTTCTGTTCTTGAGAGTTCTGCCTTAATTTTTCTGTATCATCCTTTCTTTACTGTAGGAATGGACAGAACCCAACAGCTTCAATGTGTGCATCACTTCCTACAAACAGCTGTTTAAAGGCCACACGGCATTTATGAAAATGCGATGGAAATACTTAATAGTAGATGAGATGCAACAAATAAAGAACATGACTGAGAAACACTGGGAGGCACTTTTCAGTCTCCGCAGGTATGGAACAGACAACCATTTTGCTGCTGGTACTGGGTTTTTCACTCTCATGTCACACGGTTCTCTTAGTAGAAAACTGATAGAAACCCTCTTGATCTGGTCTGCCCAAGTTCTTGTGCAACATGCATCTGCAAAGGTGTCTTTTGGAGAAAAAATCAGGTTTCAGCAATATGCTCAGGATCTTTTTGTTGCTACTATCATAAGATAAAGATATCAAAAGTTAATTTAACCTAGTTTTAATTTTATTAGCACTACTTATTTCTTCTGTGTACTTGACAAACCTACAGTAAAGAATGTTTAAATGTTGGTGTCCTTTTCATGCTACTAGCTCAGTGCTTTATTGGTTAAATATCTTGTTTTATTATTCGCAGCCAACATCGCTTGCTTCTGATAGACACTCCTTTGCATAACACATTAATGGAGTTGTGGACCATGGTACATTTTCTGATTCCGGGAATTTCCAGACCTTATCTAGATTTTCCAGTAAAAGCAGCTAATGAGGAGAACCAGGATTATTGTCATAAATTGGTCATCAGGTTACACAGAGTATGTTGCTTTTTTTCTTCTCATCTGTCCTACTGCAATAGTTAAGCTGCTAGTGGGGGAAAAAAAATAAAGACAGAAATGAAAAGTTGTGGTTCAGTTTGAAATTTGTGGCCTTTCTTAACACTTTGTTCAGTTCAGAGAGGAAGTCCTGCTGAAAACAGGGGTTTCTGCTATCAGAATAGTACAGAGATTTATTTTTAAAAGTAATCCAAGGCTCAGATTTTGAAGCATGATGTGCAGAAATTAAAGAACAAATCAATGTCTATACATCTGTGAGCATAGCAGTATATATACTGTGTATGAGGTTTGTCACATCAAATGTGTTAGGTGTGAATAGGTTTAGCTTCCTTTTGTAAAATCATCTTTGAAGTGAGATTTTTTTTTCCCCTCAATTATGAAATGTTTCAGATGATTCAGCCATTTATTTTGCGGAGATCAAAGAGAGACGTTGAAAAGCAGCTAACAAGGAAATACGAACATGTGCTGAAGTGTCGCCTTTCTAGTCGACAAAAAGCTATGTATGAAGATGTCATATTACAACCAGGGTAAGGGCTTAACACAGTAAATAAAAATTGTTGTCATTTTCTGTGCTTAAGCAAGATGATAAATGATTGTCATGGTTGGATGTCTTTTAGTGTTTTGAAATTTTTCATTCTGATCACTGAATAGAACACGGTTACATTAGAAACTAAAATTACAGGCAAGTGATGATCTGGTCCTACTGAAAATCAGGGGTTTACCTCTGTAATGTAACAGTCAGGTTTGCTGCTATTTTGTTTTAAGATTAATCTCTAATAAGTGGTCTTTTTATTTCTTAAAGCCCAAAGTGTTTAGCCTCACACCCGCCCACTTACCTGTGTTGTGATACAAAGTGGTTATTGATAGGTGCAGGGGTGAAACAGAAATGAAGCAGGCAGAGGATAGAGAGCTGGTTAGAATGTATTTGGCTGTAAGGTAGCACTGATCCTCACATTTGGTACAGTGCTATTTAAAATGCTCTGGAAAGATCTAGATAAAATCTTAAGGTTGTATTTTGACTTTCTTGTAACATACTGCATTGCAAGTTCTTGCCTTACTGATTTAGGGTCATCTCCATGAATTGCTGTATTAAATTAATCTATTTCTGGATAAACTCTTTGGTAGAACCCAAGAAGCTCTCAAGAGTGGGCACTTCATCAGTGTCCTGCATGTCCTGATGCAGCTGCAACGGATTTGCAATCACCCTGATCTGATAAACCCCCGGCTCTCAAGTACCTCTTATGTATCAGAAACACTGGAATACAGAACTGCCTCTCTGGTGCTGCGTGCCCTAGAAAGGGATATTTGGAAGGTGAGAAAAAAGTAAACTGTTTTATTTTCTCTTAGTGCCTCTGTAGAATTTTAGTACTTAATGTTTTCTTAAATGTCATAAGTCTACCTGAAGTTTATAAACAGAAGGGATTCACTATTCCCTATCTGTGCCTACCAAGTACTTGCTGTGTCTCTTTTTGGTAATAATACTTAGAGGTTTTCAAGTGTTTTGTAATCAGTAATTTCTCAGGAGCTGTTCTCCCAGAGAGAAGTTAGCTTTGCTTTCATCTTATGTATGCAGGAAAAAGCACTCTGACATGTTCTTTCTGCTTTCAGTAGGAGAGCAAGACTTTTTTTCATGTGAGAGTCAACACTGATTCAGTGGCTGAAGTAGTGCTCTTCTGTTAATCCAATTGAAGTACAGTTAGTTGTGTTATCATTAGTGATCACCCTGTTTGAGATAATTGGGGGAAATAAGTGCATTAGAGAGAAATATGCGTAATGGAGCAGATGATAATTATCTTTTTGGTTGATCTTTCCAGCCTTTGTATTTTTTTCTTCTCCTAATTTTTTTGCATGCCTATATAGTTTGACATTTGAGCTTGATAGTTAACAAACACCTTCTAAGAGTTCTACTTAATTCTTTGGAAAATAGCATATATAATGAATTATTAAATGCCCTTTCTTTTATTTCTATAACTAGCTAACTATATAAATTCTTTCTTCTGATGCTGAAAATGGGATTATCAGCTTAAGATATATTTCTAAGATTTCTAGACAGTTTTAGCTAATACTGAATAGTTTTCTTCTTAAACACAGCATTTAAGTTAAAAAGTATACAAAGTGAATTCATAGAATCATAGAATAGAATTATTAAGGTTGGAAGTGACCTACAAGATCAAACCCAACTGTCTGCTAAATATTACCATTACCACTAAACCATGTCCTGAAGTGCCACACTTTTGGACATCTCCAGGGATGGTGAGTCCACCCCCTTCCTGGGCAGCCTGTTCCAATGCCACACTGCTCTTGTAGTAATTTTTCCTCAAGTCCAATCTAAACCTCTCCTGGTGCAACTTAAGCCCATTTCTTCTTGTCCTATCACTGGTTACCTGGGAGAAGAGACCAACACCCAGCTCACTACAGTCTTCTTGAACTGAACTACCTGAAGGTAGTTGTAGAGAGCAATTCAGCACAGAACATATAGAGGACTTCTGTTTGGGTTGTCACATAAAATAAACCTTATTTTCCAATATCCCTAGGAGTCTGACCTGTCTCTCTTTGATCTCATTGGAATGGAAAACAAAATGACTCATTATGAAGCACAAATGTTGCCGAAACAAAAGGTTACTAGAAAATTGATTGAAGAAATCTACAGCTCCCCACCACCACCAGCAAGGCCCAACCCAGTGAAGCTTAAGCCAAGCAGGTATGTACAGCTGCCTTCCTCTGAAACCAGGATTACAGGGGGAAATGTAGGGAAATTTCCTGTCATTCTGATGCATCCTGCATTAAACTGGGTGCGCGGCAAGGGAAGTTTTCTTTTTTTATCGGACTTGGCAAAATGACTTTATAGAATGCCCATATGAAGACGTCTGCAAGGAAGAGATTAGCATCTGATAATGATGTGATCAGTTTGTACTTTCTTTGGATGGTAGAGCTTGTTTTTAAGGGTGTGATCTTCTGTAGACTTTGACTTTTCATACTTATTTTCAGGTTGTTTCAACCCGTTCAGTATGGTCAGAAGCCAGAGGGCAGGACTGTGGTTTTCCCAAGCACTCAAGTACAACGCACGGTGACCACAGCGACAGTAACTCAACAGGGACAAGTACGGGGAAGGTCACCCATAGCTACAGTGTCTTCAAATCAAGGTAACGGAGTTCGTGCTAGGTTGGTTACCTGAACCTCTGCCTAGATGGATCTAAGTTAGTCTGTTAATAGAGCTCCTTTTCCTCTAGCTTAATGATCTAGAATACTAATAGCTTAAAAATACCAACAGACTAATTGCCAGTAAATTTTCCCATTAGTTTCTACAGTATGATCTGCCAGTATAATGCAAACCTAAGCTTTGTGTAAGCTAACGGTTAGGGTATGGAGTAAATATGGCACAGTTGGTATTTAAACCCCGATCGTGTGTAATGTTCTGTCACAGATGGGAATTTACAGTGCTTTTGTGTATTTATTTAACCTTTAAACAATGCTTTCCAAATATATAATGTTGTAAAAATAGGATGGAGTAAGAGGTGTGGCTAGAAATCCCAGTCTGTAAGCACAAGCCGTTCCTGTAGCCATTTTAATACCCTGTTGGAAGGTTTCTTTTTAATGCAGGTTGTTTAAAAGAGTGGAGTTAAAACCTCTAACAGCTTGCACAAACAACCCTTATTGATTGCAGCCGCAGCAGCACAGTTTCAGACAACTCAGGCTTCCACCAGTGCTCCAAGACACCAGCCCGCAGCGACCTTCACCACAGCAACTAGCACAGCCAACCCTGTGAAACCGCGGGGCCAGACCTCTGCGCAGGCCGCCCAACTGGGCCAGGCCCAGCAGCCACAGCCCCCCCCGCACACCATCCAACAGAGTGTGCTGCCTCAGAGGCTGGTTCTCACCTCTCAGGCCCAGGCACGGTTGCCTAGTAAGTGGCCTTCCCCTTTCAAGGTTTCTCCCACCTTTGTACTACAATGAGGTTAAGTTACTAGGCACCCTAAAATGTGTACAGAATCGTTGTTTTTTTTTCACTCTTCTGATTAGCCTTGCTCAGTATGTTGCTTATGACCAAGGAAAATCGAAAATTGGATAAGAAACAATAGAATTGCTGTGGACATACATTAGCGGTGTCAACTTAATCTCCTATTTCTGCATGTTTCTTCTGCTGGCAAGACTTCCTTCAGACCAAATGTTTTAGCTCTATCCTAATTATTCCTTTCATATTAAACACTAATCCATCTGCTAAAGGCCTCTCTCACAGAGAGGGGCGTGGCAACCGTTAGGCAGAGAAAACGATGAGGCTTTGCTTTAAGGTTGTATGTGCACTGCCTATTAGCATGTGTATAGAGTACTGAGCACTGATGTATTAATTTTATCTCTGGGGTAATGCACTGCCTTTACAAAAGCTAAATTTTTTGCACCAGTATTTTCTCAATATCATCAAACTTCATGCTTAAGTGCCTCTAACCTTCCTGCGTTTAAATCACAAAAAGCTTGGTCCTTTTCACTTTAAAGCTTTTTGGTTTTTTCTTAATATAAATCATGTTTAATCAGAAAATTCCATTTCAAATGTGTATTTATAGTGCTAAGTGTGTGAATATTTTTGTATCTTCCTTAAATGTTCCTTCACGCTCTTGAAAAGGCAGTGAAAATCACTTTAATGTCTATACTCGTTCTGTTACAAAGTGTCACATGAGTTTTCAGGTAGCTCAACTTTTTTTGCTAATGAAAGTGATAACTTCTAAAATGTTGATGTTCTTGCCCTTTAAACAATCAGCTTTTTTCCAGTTTGTCCAACAAATATAGAAAGCAATACCTGCTTAACTTTTATATGACACTTTTGATGCACTAAGTATAATTATGCATGGAAGGCGCTTCAGCACCAGTTTACTAACCAAAACTTAGAATTGTGAATATTGAACAACCCACTTTCCCAGTTTGTTTTTGTTTTTTTTAATGCCTGTTTCCCTCCTTAACAGGTGGTGAGGTAGTGAAAATAGCCCAGCTGGCTTCTATAGCAGGAGCACAAGGCAGAATCGCTCAGCCGGAAACGCCCGTAACTCTGCAGTTCCAAGGAAACAAGTTCACTTTGTCACATAGTCAACTTCGCCAGCTCACTGCAGGGCAGCCCTTGCAGTTACAAGGTACTTGTATATACAGTATATTTTGCCCTCATATTTCCCTTGCTGGTGGTATGTGTGTTGCCAAATTCAGGAGAAACATTTGTCAGTGTAGAAATCTTGATTTTTCTGTAATTAACAAAATAGAGAACACCAAATGAGGATTTCTTGGTTGATTGGATTTTGCCCAAATTCCATGTGAAATAGATTTAGAGTGATACCTATATGACATGAGACTACTTTTTAACTATGAATACATGGGTGTTTCCTCCCTGTCAGATATTATGGAACTTTAGATCATATTGGTGTAGTGACCTTGTTTGGAAAAATTTAGCATAGCTTGAAAGAGTAATGAACAGTTTCCAACATGTGTTGCTAGAGAACACCATTTATTCTTTTCCACTCTATCCAGCCTAATTATTTATTTTTTCTTTTTACATCCTTCATTGCAGGAAGTGTTCTTCAGATTGTTTCAGCACCTGGCCAGCAGTATTTGAGACCTCAGGGTCCAGTTGTCATGCAAACAGTTTCCCAAGCAGGGACTGTTCAGAACGCTCTGAATGCCTTAGGAAACCAGCATCAAGCAGGTGTCCCAACTTCCACAGCAGTGACACAGCAAGGTAGGCTTTCTAGCCTGAATGAATGTCCCTCTCCATTGTTCTGTCTTGGAGTTTTGTGAAAACAGTGTAAATACCTGTTAGATACCTGATGTGAGGCAAAGTACAAATTTGAAGTACCCAGTGGACATTTAGACTAAAAATTTGTCTGCAATTATGATGTGTAACAGCTGTGAAATGTCTACTTAGTGACATTATATAATGCATGAAACCAATCTTCAGAAGAATAAATATATAAACACAAGGTTTATCCTCAGTTTGTATTCCAGGTAGAACTGCAGTTAGTAATTTGTCATCTGGTGACATGGGAGCAGCTCTAAAACCAGCACCTACACATGGACAGTCACAGGTACTTAATTCTTATTTTCTTATGGAAGGACAACTTTTCAGGATTGATGCTAAGTCCATATAGTAGTTGGAATCTGTAATTTACAAAGCTGGAATAAATTAGGAACTTTGATGATTACAGAGTAGGTAAAAAAACAACCACTTTTGTCAGTGTTTCAGGTTGACAGATCTAATGCATTTTCATCTCTAATCCATAGTTTAAAATAAATTCTGGTGTGTAAAAGCAGCTAACAGCTTGCTTGTGCTGTGATAGCAGACAGGTTCTCATAACTCTGTCATAATTATGTACTAATGCATAAATAAAGGCAACATAAGATTTTCTGTGTTTTGAACATAAAGGCACTTGGGCAAATTTTGATAAATATTTAATCTTCAGAAGTTTTTAGAAGAGATACTCATATGTTATACTGTGAAAGAACCTGTCTTATTAATATTAATGTATTAACTGAAATGTCCCAGATTATTTCCCAAAGTCTGAAAATGTATCTTAAAAAAGCAAGTAGATACTAAGCTAAGATAGTCCTTGAATATGAATATGAATTGAACTTAGCTGTAGACTTCAAATTTTATCCAAAATTGACACCTTTTGTGATTGGTCTAAGTAGTTGTTATAATGTAGGATGTTGGTGGTATGAAGCACATAGTACTCAGATCCCTTAGTTTCTTTAGAATTCAGTGATTGTGATGGGCAGCAAATGTGTTGGGGTGGTTTTTTTTTCCATTTTGTTGGCAAAGGAAACGTATGAAGAAAAGAACCGGCTTCTGAAGGAGCGCCTCGACAGAATCTTTTCTGGCAACGAGCGCCGCTGTTCACGGGCCCCAATGTATGGCAGAGACTTGCTGAGTGTTTGTTCTTTGACTGGGGAAAGAAAGCCCTCTCAGCTCTCTTCCAGTGAAGACAGCAGTTGGAGGTGGGCTGGCTTTGTGAACTGTTGCCTTTCTTCAAGTGCCTCTGGAGGCCCAAGTAACCCATTGCAAGAAATGATCCTGACTTTGGTTCAGAAACAAGAATCTCTAAAGGATGTTGTTAACAGGTAATGTGTGGCTCTGCCTTTTATCATGTTTAGTTATTTCTTAAACACTCCTTTTCAAAAAGAAGCTTTAAAGCCTTATTTCAATTAGTGAGCTTGTTTGTCTTAGACTGAATCACAGTAAATGATGGGTGGTATGAATATAAACATAACAGTCACTTCTGTTTCTTTTAAAGTTTTTTGTAAGAGTTTTCAGTTCCTGGTTCCTAATTCCAAGCCTAAATTCAGCTGGCCATATTCAGCTTACATTCTTATGCTTTGGACTTACTTCTTTGGGAGCCAAGCAACAAGAGTTATGACAAAAAGTGACAGTCAGAAGCTAAAGCTGACATTTAGTGGATGGTGTGCACAGCAATATCTGTAGTTTTCAAGAAACATGAAATACAATTAGAAGAACTCAAACTCTTTTGAATTGCCTTTATTAAGTCTGGTATGATGGGTGTTTGAGCTCCAGTGACTGACTACATTGTTAACAGTGCAAGCACCTTAACAGAAGCTGTCATCAGAACAGACAAAACAAACCAGAAAGATAAAGGGCAATAGAAAATGCGAACACTCTGAATGTGTGCAACACTTACTGATCCACTTTAGCAAAGTGGTTAGATAATAATGTAAAATTACATGGTTGACAGGCTGAAAATTATTGCTGCAAGTGAACATTTTGTATATGACTTTTAAAACTGATATCCCTTTGTTTTAATGCTTTTCACAGGGCTCTCCTTGTACTGCCAGCTGCAGTTGCTGCTCCTCCATGTTTGTATGTAGCAAATCCACCCCCTTCATATAGTCACAGATTGAAACTCCTTAAGCACACTCTTAAGCAGAAGGCAGCTCCACACTTGCATCAGTTGCAACAGATTACAACTCCACACTTGCTGCAGTTCCCTGACCTCCGGCTGGTGCAGTATGACTCAGGTAAAGGAGGACATTTGATGGTAATACTTTAGTAATTTCCTGTTTCACAGGAATAGAATTTCTACAAAAAACTCCCTATTGGTTGAAACAAGAATTGCGGTTTTTTCTTGTTTGAAATGCAGGAAAACTAGAAGCACTTGCTGTCTTGCTTCAAAAGTTGAGATCTGAAGGGCGCCGTGTGCTGATTTTGTCACAGATGATTCTGATGCTGGACATACTGGAATTGTTCCTCAATTTCCACTTCCTTACGTTTGTGAGGATTGATGAATATGCCAACCATGAACAGCGGCAGGTAATGTGGCCCTAACCCTTGTCCAATGGCACATTATGTGCTTCTCAGGCTGTTACTACAGTAGGGGAAGAAAATGTACCTTATTTCTTACTGATTTTGAAACACTTGACTTGTTTATTGTCTGGGGTTTTTTTATTAGACTATAGTGAGTTTGGGTTGGTATTTCATTTGGGTGTGTGGTTTATTTACTCCTGGTTTTTGTTGTGTTAATGTAGGAGCTGATGAAAATTTTCAACCGAGACAAGCGCATTTTCTGTGCCATCCTTTCCTCTCACAGTCGTTCCACTGGAGTCAATCTGGTTGAGGCAGACACTGTTGTGTTCTATGACAATGATCTAAACCCAGTGATGGATGCAAAAGCTCAGGAATGGTGTGACAGAATTGGGAGATGTAAAGATATCCATATATACAGGTGATGGTTACAGATCAATGACCACTCTTTAATATGATTTAATATGTCAAGTTAATTCATATAGTGTTACTCTGTATGGTCTGCAATAAAGTGGGAACAGTGCTGAAAACTTAACCTCACTTCAGTAAGAAAGATGTTATATAAAGATGTCATCTCAACACAAAATGTAATGAATAGATCATAACTTGCATGGGGTTTTTCTCTTAGTTTACATGGAATTTTTTGTGAGGTTCTTCTAATTTTATTTTATTTAAATTACAATGATTATTAAAAGAAGGGTTTAAAGTAGAGGTAGTAGGATGTGTTTTGTTCCAGGCTTGTACCAGAACTGAAAAAAGAAACCCACAAACCACCATGTTTTAAGAGTTTAGTGTTATTCTCTAAGGGCAATTTCTCTTCTTATTTCTGAAAGATGTTTTGGAAATTACTTATTGGATTTCTCTTCTTTTTCTTTCTGTTTTTTGTTGGTGTTTTTTTTTTCTTTAGGCTTGTCAGTGGTAATTCTGTAGAAGAGAAGCTTTTGAAAAATGGCACAAAGGACTTGATCAGAGAAGTAGCTGCTCAGGGAAATGACTATTCAATGGCCTTTTTAACACAGGTAAGTTAATATTCAAAATACATTCAAACACCTGTGTTGCCATGTTTAATAAATTTAAGTATCTGTACTGAAGTGTTTAATAACAGTCTAGTAGAAATCTGTTTGTGCTACAATAGATAGGTAAACATTAGATTTCATGATTGCTTGAACTCTCAGTGTTAGGGCCACATTGACTGAGATACTGTCCATCTGCTTTTGTTCCTTTACTTGCATAGTGATGCACAGGCATCAAATGTGACTTGATATATCATCTGGTTTCTTGCACCCTAATGCAAAATTCTGCAGATCTGTTAAGGATGAAGGTTTCAACAACTTTTAAAATCTGATATATAAAGTTTGGGTCTCTAGTGAAACAGGCTCTGAATTGCTGCTCTGAAGATTCAGGAGACGATGGCACTGAAATTAGTCCATCCCCTTCTGGCACTGCCAATGATGGTGTTGGATGAGATATTGCATATTTCTGACTTTCCTATAAACAAACTGTTAACACTTTATTCTGATCTGTACTCCTACAGGAGAAGGTTACAGAAGAGAAAATAAACAATTTTCCAGAAATAATAGATAGAGGTTTCTCTTTTCTTTAGTCAGTCCATAGTTCATAAGGTCACTAACTCAGCTAACTCAAAGTTATATAAAAAAATAGAGTGGTCCTACAAGCTGAATGTATTTCCCTTTTTTTTCTTCTACTTACCAAGCAAACAATTCAGGAATTGTTTGAGGTTCATTCTCCTATGGAGGATTCTGGATTCAGAGTAAAAGCAGAAGAATTTGTAGTACTTTCTCAAGAGCCATCTCCAGCAGAAAATATTTCACCTAAAGTTGCAAGACCATTCATAGAGGTAATTATTAACACGTGCATTAAAACTACAGTTGTTCACAATTAGTGTTAAATAACTGCCTTATCTTTTTTGAGTAGATTCTGTCAGTATTTTTTTTTTTTT
>VYZU01080082.1:46729-92586 GCA_013401355.1 Ceyx cyanopectus
TGGACATACTGGAATTGTTCCTCAATTTCCACTTCCTTACGTTTGTGAGGATTGATGAATATGCCAACCATGAACAGCGGCAGGTAATGTGGCCCTAACCCTTGTCCAATGGCACATTATGTGCTTCTCAGGCTGTTACTACAGTAGGGGAAGAAAATGTACCTTATTTCTTACTGATTTTGAAACACTTGACTTGTTTATTGTCTGGGGTTTTTTTATTAGACTATAGTGAGTTTGGGTTGGTATTTCATTTGGGTGTGTGGTTTATTTACTCCTGGTTTTTGTTGTGTTAATGTAGGAGCTGATGAAAATTTTCAACCGAGACAAGCGCATTTTCTGTGCCATCCTTTCCTCTCACAGTCGTTCCACTGGAGTCAATCTGGTTGAGGCAGACACTGTTGTGTTCTATGACAATGATCTAAACCCAGTGATGGATGCAAAAGCTCAGGAATGGTGTGACAGAATTGGGAGATGTAAAGATATCCATATATACAGGTGATGGTTACAGATCAATGACCACTCTTTAATATGATTTAATATGTCAAGTTAATTCATATAGTGTTACTCTGTATGGTCTGCAATAAAGTGGGAACAGTGCTGAAAACTTAACCTCACTTCAGTAAGAAAGATGTTATATAAAGATGTCATCTCAACACAAAATGTAATGAATAGATCATAACTTGCATGGGGTTTTTCTCTTAGTTTACATGGAATTTTTTGTGAGGTTCTTCTAATTTTATTTTATTTAAATTACAATGATTATTAAAAGAAGGGTTTAAAGTAGAGGTAGTAGGATGTGTTTTGTTCCAGGCTTGTACCAGAACTGAAAAAAGAAACCCACAAACCACCATGTTTTAAGAGTTTAGTGTTATTCTCTAAGGGCAATTTCTCTTCTTATTTCTGAAAGATGTTTTGGAAATTACTTATTGGATTTCTCTTCTTTTTCTTTCTGTTTTTTGTTGGTGTTTTTTTTTTCTTTAGGCTTGTCAGTGGTAATTCTGTAGAAGAGAAGCTTTTGAAAAATGGCACAAAGGACTTGATCAGAGAAGTAGCTGCTCAGGGAAATGACTATTCAATGGCCTTTTTAACACAGGTAAGTTAATATTCAAAATACATTCAAACACCTGTGTTGCCATGTTTAATAAATTTAAGTATCTGTACTGAAGTGTTTAATAACAGTCTAGTAGAAATCTGTTTGTGCTACAATAGATAGGTAAACATTAGATTTCATGATTGCTTGAACTCTCAGTGTTAGGGCCACATTGACTGAGATACTGTCCATCTGCTTTTGTTCCTTTACTTGCATAGTGATGCACAGGCATCAAATGTGACTTGATATATCATCTGGTTTCTTGCACCCTAATGCAAAATTCTGCAGATCTGTTAAGGATGAAGGTTTCAACAACTTTTAAAATCTGATATATAAAGTTTGGGTCTCTAGTGAAACAGGCTCTGAATTGCTGCTCTGAAGATTCAGGAGACGATGGCACTGAAATTAGTCCATCCCCTTCTGGCACTGCCAATGATGGTGTTGGATGAGATATTGCATATTTCTGACTTTCCTATAAACAAACTGTTAACACTTTATTCTGATCTGTACTCCTACAGGAGAAGGTTACAGAAGAGAAAATAAACAATTTTCCAGAAATAATAGATAGAGGTTTCTCTTTTCTTTAGTCAGTCCATAGTTCATAAGGTCACTAACTCAGCTAACTCAAAGTTATATAAAAAAATAGAGTGGTCCTACAAGCTGAATGTATTTCCCTTTTTTTTCTTCTACTTACCAAGCAAACAATTCAGGAATTGTTTGAGGTTCATTCTCCTATGGAGGATTCTGGATTCAGAGTAAAAGCAGAAGAATTTGTAGTACTTTCTCAAGAGCCATCTCCAGCAGAAAATATTTCACCTAAAGTTGCAAGACCATTCATAGAGGTAATTATTAACACGTGCATTAAAACTACAGTTGTTCACAATTAGTGTTAAATAACTGCCTTATCTTTTTTGAGTAGATTCTGTCAGTATTTTTTTTTTTTTATGGTACTTTTATGTCATTCTGTCATTTTCCTTGTAACAAAAACTCCACATTTGAGTTGTATGCTTTCTGGGGACTGTTTCTCTTGCCTTAGCAGAGACTTAGACCAGAAATTTGTGTTGGATTTCAGTGAACTTCTTAGGGGTTTCTTTCTATAGTTTTGAAGTCTTCATTATTTTAAAATCTGTCTTTCTGCAAGGCCCTCAACAGTATTGAACAAGAGGATGCAAACTATCACATACAAGAAATAGGATCCGAGTCAAGTATTGAACCTTTAATCTCGGAGCTCTGTGACACAAAGTACAATGAAGAGCCCTCACAGCTGCAGGAGTTAGTTGCTGTTGTGGATCAGGTACCATGACTTTCCATTAATACTTGGATTAAAGTAATGTTTCGTTAAAATATTTCCATTTCTTTGCTGTTTGGTCTTAAAACAACTTTGCTGTCAATGGCCTCGATACTCCTATTAAATGATTGGGAGGCCTCCTACTGTCTTAAGATGTTAAGCCATCAGAGAGGGAGATGAATTTTAAGGAGAGCTTTGATACATTCTTCTTTAGTTAATGTTTCTTTTGTTATACTCAATACTGACTTTTTTTTTCATTGCTGTGTTCTCTCAGCTGACTCCAATTGAGAAGTATGCTTTGAATTATTTAGAGCTCTTCCATGTTTCAGTCGATGAGAGAGAGCCACGGCTGAATGAGGTAAAACATCCAATCTTTCTTTCCATGTTGTTCTGTCACACTGTGTACAAGCAGGGTTATAGTTTCAGTGTGAAGTGGAAGTTTCTTCAGTGATGTGGAATATATTGTAGGCACTTCTGTGATCTTCTCTTGCTATACTTTCTGAACATTGTAATGCCTCACAGAGAGCTTATTATTTGTGATTCTTTCGGTTTAAGCAGGTGTCAGTTCTTAAATTCATTTTGCACAAAATGAGAATTACATTCTTCAGCACAGTTCAGCAAATATTTTCATTGATAGCTTGGGGAAAAAAAATCATTAATTTCAGTGAGGCTGCTTATTTGGGTAAAAGAGCTGGTTTTCTGAATTTCTGAGTTCGCTTTTTTTGAGGGTTTAAAGACTCAATAGAGACCAAAAAGTGCCTTCTAAATGGTTGTGACAATATCTGTTAAGACATTGAGAAATGTCAAAATGTAAGGAGTTTGTCCATAAAAATACAAATTGATATGTTTGAATCCAGTGTCTGTTACTTCATAAAGTTTATAAAGAGTCTGACTTTCATTTAGATGGAATTGAAAACTGCAAAGAAAGCATGGGAAGTCCAACATATGAAGGAATTAAAGGAAAAAGAGCAGAAAATGCTTTGGGAGGATGAAGAGGAACTTCTAACCTATACTCGGGAGGATGCGTACAACAAAGTAATTTCTGATTAGTCTTGTTTTTCTTAGTGTATTTCTGAACAGTTATTCGGAGAATAACTTTTCCCTCAGGGTTCAAGTGGATCATTTGAGCTGTATCTGTATCTCTTTTTGCTATGTAGGAATATGTCTATGAAGGTCCAGATGGACAAACTGAGATCATGCCAGTAAGTAAAAGTAACACCAGGAAGCTTAAAAAGGCTTTATATTTTTTGAAAGAAAAGATAAATGGAGAGTTAATATTGCAGTAACTACACATTTTGTTCTGTGCAGCTTTGGACACCTCCCACTCCACCTCAGGATGATAATGACATCTACATAGATTCTGTTATGTGCCTGATGTATGATACCACCCCTATTCCAGAATCAAAATTGCCTCCAGTGTATGTCAGGAAGGAACGTAAGAGACACAAAACAGATCCATCTGGTAAGTGTTTGTTCAGAGATTTATTCCTGAAAGTTAAAAAAAGCAGGGGAATTTTCAAACCTCTTACATGTCTGGTCCAGAAAAAGGGCAAATCTTCAGGTTTTAAGAGATGAAAATTCCTGTCTTGCTTTGGTACACTTCTATGAGCAGTATGGAATACTCTGCACACACATAGGAGCATTTTGTGGGTGTAAGTAGCAAAGGAATCAAGAGTGATAGAAGCTATTTACCAAGAATGTTTGGGGTTTTTTTTTGTCTTAGCTGCAGGTAGGAAGAAGAAGCAACGTCACGGAGAGACAGTGATTCCACCTCGCTCACTTTTTGATCGAGCAACTCCAGGAATGTTGAAAATGCGCCGAGAGGGCAAAGAGCAAAAGAAAAACATCTTGTTGAAACAACAAACCCAGTTTGCAAAGCCTTTGCCAACTCTTGTCAAACCAGCTGCTGAGGCTGGACAGGATAATCCAGAGTGGCTGATCAGTGAAGACTGGGCACTTCTGCAGGTCAGATCATATCTGCACTTTCTGCTTGTTATTATTTATTGTCTTACAGTTTCTAATGTCAGAAATGGCTCTTACTGCACTTCATCTCCTCTAGGTTATTTCTAATTCTTAAATGGCTAGTTTGACATTTTGCTGTCATAACTCAGAACAGATTTCCTATCCTTTGTGTTCCTCTAAGGATAAATTAACAGTTAATCTAGCAAATGCGTGGTGAAGTACTATTCTTGTAGAGATCACGTACTGATATGTTCCAGATCAGTTGTGCTGGCTGGACATTGGCTAATGCAGCTCAGGTTCTCCCCACCTTTGAGAAGAGCAGCACTTGAGTGGCAGCTCCCTCTTCCTCTTACGCCCACTTCCAAGCGTGTTCTTGCACGTGGGTCTGCGTAACAGCATTTTATGCTTCTTTACTCTCTGTGAATGTAGGTGTAACCCATAGCCCGAGCCCCAAGCTCTGCGTGTCATTGCAGTAACGGTGCGTGGGCACGTGCAGATAAGGGGAGCTTTGGAAGATTGGAACGATTTGTCATCTGAAGCTTTTGTACCTTTATCTACCACAGGCGGTGAAGCAGCTGCTGGAGCTCCCTCTAAATCTTGCTGTTGTATCGCCAGCACACACTCCCAACTGGGACCTTGTCAGCGATGTTGTTAACTCGTGCAGCAGAGTCTACCGCTCCCCAAAGCAGTGCCGGAACCGATACGAGAACGTCATCATTCCGAGGGAAGAAGGGAAGGTGAGTTCACGGAGAGCGATGCGTCTGTTTATCCCTTCAGTTTGTAGTGGGTTTTTTTTCCTTATCTCCATAAACACTTTTTTGTTGTTGTTGTTGTTAAATGTTTCAACAGTGTAAATAAATAACTTTTAAAAGATTATAAAATTATCCTCATCAGGATTTCCACTTATTTTATGTCATTTCTTTGAAAAGAAAAAGCACCTGAACAAAATCTTCCACAAAAGATCATCTAACTTTCCTTCTTATTTTACAGCTAATGTACGAAGCTAATCCTAAAAAGAAGACAAAAAGTATTTATAAGGTGTGCATTGGTATTCTTTCAAAATCAAATCTAGACACTGTGGTATTTAGCAGCAATGGAGGTGGGCAGATAATTCCTATGAGATCCGTGTTGAGTGTTACTTGAGTTCTAAAACATCGATTAAAATTCCAAGTTTATTTTTTCTTTCTTTGTTGATACAGTGGATTGACACCAGACTTCAGCTCTTGGATTTGATAGATAAATTTTAAATCGTGCAAGAAGTTTGTGATTTCACTTAAACTGTAGTGCCTATTTTTCCATCTAACTCCTACCATGTAACTTATCCTGATTATTAGGATGTTTTTTAAGATCTGTAAGAATGTACTTCATGCTAGAGTCTAAGTGGATTACAAATACATAGTGAATTTAATGCTCGAAGCACCTTTTAGTAACTGAGGGTGATAGTTTGCTACAGAAACAAAAATAAACAGCTTCTTCCAAAACACACAGCAATTTAGTGACAGAACTGGGTAGAGAATCTAGAACTTCTGACTAAAAAGCAGGTTTGTCCCTGACTGGCAGTTTCTACTTGGGAGAAGCCAAATAAATGTCAGAGTGGCATGGTGTGCTGGATGTTAACATAGCTGTGTTGGGAGAGCAGTGCAGTGATGGTTTTATTATATTTACGTGTGCGCTATGAATAACTAAACTAATGGGCTCTTGGTTTGGGTACTGAATTAAACTTGCAAAAATCTAAACTAAAGCAAAGATTCTTTTTCAAATTAGAGTTTGCCATTTTGTATGTCCCCAAGTGCTGATGCCAGTGTGACCGTGAGAGCTGCTCCTTATTTTGCTTTTTCTTTATACGTTTCCCATAGAGTTTTGTGTAACAGTTAAGCTATCAGTGGCACGAGGCAGAAACCAGTCTGTGGTAGCTTTGTTGGAGGACGTTTTTAAATAATCTACAAGCGCACCGTGTGTTTGTACATAGACAAACTGCCACGTGGGTGTGTTTGCCATTGAAAGTTGGTTTGTTTTCATTTTCTAGACTAAAAACAGTCGCCCGCTTCGCACCAACCAGATCTACGCTCAAGATGAAGGCGCAACCCACACGCAACTTTATACTAATCATTTTGAGATGATGAAAATGATTGCGGGAAAAAGGAGTCCACCCATCAAACCTCTGTAAGTGTAACTGATCATAGTTCTCCCACACATCTCCTGGCAACTGTTCTGAATTGCTCTCACAACTGAGTTCTCTTACACTCTTTCAAAGTGCAGTTTTGTTTTGCTGGTTTTGATCTCTTCCTTGCAATCCTGACCTTGTGTTACTGGAACACCTTCATATTTCATGTGTTTGGGTGAGCTTTTACTCACTTGTGCATTTATTTTGTATGAGTAAGAGCAGTAGAGCACTCAGTTGTTTTTGGTTTAAATCTTCTTCGTAAACTGGACTTTCCATTTGCCTGAACTGTAAAATGTTGATGTCTATGCTGTTGAGTGGTACATTGTTTTTTTATGTATATTCCTGCAGTAACTTTTTCTATGTTCATTTAACATTTACTCTGAGTCTTTCTTAAGAAGTCTACCTATATGCAGGTTCCAGTACTGGTGGGGATATCATGAAAGCTTCACCAAAACTGCAGTGTCATCTGCTGAAACATCTAAAATTAAATGCTGGGTTTAATTGTTTTCTGTCTCCAGTAATACAGTTTTGCTCCATTGCAGACTTGGCATGAATCCTTTCCAGAAGAATCCAAAGCATGCATCAGTGCTTGCAGAAAGGTGGGCACTTTCTGTCTTAAATTAGTTAAGAATTACATAAAAGTGTGTTTTGTTTTTTTTTTAAACTTTCAGTTACTTGTTTTTCATGATTGTGTTCTTTGTTGTATTGTTTCTAGTGGAATCAACTATGATAAGCCACTTCCTCCAATTCAAGTTGCATCCCTCAGAGCAGAACGTATTGCTAAAGAGAAAAAGGTATGGTCTCCAGCTCAGCTATACACCTGACTGCAGTAATTACAGAATTAGACAACAGAGGAAGTACGAGCAAAGCTGCCTCCTGGGAGGAGTTTGTCGGTACAGTAGATGTTGTGAACAGCTACAAATTGTTACTGTACCAGGGCTTAGGTATCCCAAAGTGGGACCTTTCCTTGGGCCTAAGCCTTCAGCTTAGAAACATCCTTTTGCAAAATATATTGAAAACATGTAATAATCTTGTTTTAGTCTTGACTGTTGTGTAGCTTCCTTGCTTATATTATTCAGAAAGAGATGCTTGTCCTTGCTTGTGGATGGGAAATGGCTTGTTGTGCTGTGCACACGAGTAGAGCTTTGAGTCTGAAACTAATCAGGTCATGTAGGTTGGAGTTAGTTTCTGTAAAGACAGATTTGTGTGCTGTCCCTGCATACACATATATCATGCAAGCTTAGAATTAAGGGATTTTATGTATTATTTTGAACAACGTCCATCCTGATTGTTACACGCGTTGTTGTGAAGACTGTGAAGCTGACACTTTGATTTCCTAGGCTCTGGCTGAACAGCAGAGGGCCCAGCAGCAGACAGGTCCCCAGCCCCAGCAGCAGCAGGCTGGCCAGCAGCAAGCTCCACAGCCAGCTGTACAGCAAGCGCAAGCCCAGCCGCAGCCGCAGGCCCAGGCACAGGTAGTTCAGCAGCCCCAGGCAGTAGTGCAGACTGCAGTAACTACTGTGGCCAACACAGCTGTATTGGTAAGAAAGGGAGGGCTTGGTGCCTCTGGTGTAGTAACTTCAGTTCTTCTCTGTGTACCATATTTGCGTGTTTGGTTTTCTCTGGAAAGTGAGAATTTTAGGTCAGTAGAGTGAGAGAAAAGCTTTTTTTTTTTTTTATTTCCTTCCTCTTTCCTTCCTCCCTCTCTCTTTTCTCCCTCTTTCCTTCTTCAGTTAGAATTTTTAATTTCACCAAGTCTAAGCAAACACATTTACACAGAGAGCACTGTTTATGTAGAAAACTTGGGAATAAAGAGAATGTGGCTCTAAGAGCTCTTCTGTTAATGTAGCTTAAAACCCAAAGCTTTATTATTAACCTTTGCAGGGGAAGTGGATTGTTGCATCCTACAGGATCTACCATGTTGGTTTTACTGCAGATCTGTGCAGAGTTTTCATGGCTTCCTTAAATCTAGAGTCTGTTTTAATGAATCTGATTATAGGTCTGTGGCTTTTGTTTTTAGAGCCAGTGCAGCCTGCATACTAATGTGTGCAGGCAGTCGTGGTTTTATTCTGCTTGTTAAAGGGCAAGAATGCTACAGCTGTTACAGGAAGAGGCAGAGAATGGGTTCTGACCCATAAACATTGCTGTTTATCTACTGCTCAGTGGTGTTCATGTGTGAGTGGCTGTCTGTGGCATGCCAGAGTAAGATATTGCTCCTTTCTTCTGCTAACAAGGGTGTCAAATGACCAGAATTTATCAAACTGGTCTCCAATTGCTTGTTAGGGTGGCAGAATCCTAATATATCACAGAATCAGAACATATGAGAATGTATCGCAAGATACATACATCAGTCAATGTTACATAGGATAAATGAACAACTGCAGAAGTATCTGTGCATTTTACTGCATTTCTCTTATTTTAACACTCCTGGAATGCAGTATTGTGTTAAATAGCACAGTAGAATAAGAGCTACACACTCCATTTTCTTTTATTTGTTTTCTGAATGTTACCTCAATTGTCTTCCAAATAGGCAGGCACGATCAAAACAGCAGTGACGGGGACAAGCATACAGACTGGTAAGGAGAGTTTATAATCAGGCATTAGAGATGATTGTATATTCAGATTTTCATGTTTAAAATCTCACCTTCAATCCTGGCTTGCTTTCAGCTACAGTGAGTGGAAATGTCATAGTGAATACTGTTGCTGGAGTCCCTGCTGCTACCTTTCAGCCCATCAATAAACGTCTGGCTTCACCTGTTATACCTGGAACGCTGACGGTGAGCAGATCACATCACTAATGTGTCCCTGGATTCTTCTTGGTTGCACATTTTGTTGTAGCTTTCCACATTATCAGAAACTCTGCTTCTTGCAAATTTCATGTGTATGATTTGATTCTGTGTCAAAACCCTCTCTCCCTTACCAAAATAACACAACATGCTGGAACAGTTTATCAGAAGAAAACACTTAATAGATTCTGCTGTTAAAAATAGCTCACAGATGAGTGCTGTCATAGACAGTGTATTATGTCATTATCTTTTCCAGACAGTAACTGTTTTACACTTTGTTGATTATGATCATGATTATTTTAATGGTTTAAGACTATGGAAGATGAAATTTAAAAGGTAGTAAAATCACATTTCTGTCATGTAGTTAAGGGTTTGCTGGTCAACCTGTTTGAAAAAGATGTAACCAGATGCTGATGAGACATCTGAACAGACAGTTGTGTTAGAAAGATTTGGACTGGCTTTGCTTTTGCATTTTCCATGTTGGTTTTAAAAACTGTATAGTCTATTTCCAGAAGGTTCCACAGCTTGATCTGAGGGATGGAGACTGAGCAATAACGACTCGTGTTCCTTTTCAGACGTCGGGAGGCACTGCAACTGCACAAGTGGTGCACACCCAGCAGAGAGCTGCAGCAGCTCCTGCAGCCTCCACAGAGCTGGTGACCATCGCATCTACCCAGGGTGTCCGAGCAGTGACATCTGTCACAGCCTCAGCAGTAGTCACCACCAACTTAACACCTGTGCAGACCCAGACTAGGTCTTTGGTGACTCAAGTAACACCAGGTAATCATTGTGTGTTTAGGGATTTTTTTTTTTTCCTCAGGATACATAGAGGGCCCCAGAATTTCAGTAGGTTGCTTGTGCACTGTAGCCCCACAATATGGAAAGTCTGGTTTTATTGGCAGCACAATTAAACAGGGCTATGATTTTTAACTTGATTTATTGGTGCTCAGAGTATATTTTTCTCCAGGATTTCTGGAAAATGTATTGCAGTAGCTGCTTGGCCCTGAGGCATTATAATTTTAAAAGATTATCAATAATCTAGAAGTAAAATACTACAATCAACTGTCTTGACTAAAAACCATTGTAAAGAAAGGAGCATATATTTTATTATTTGCTATTACATCGTGTTTATGCTAATGTGTTGTTATTTGTAGTTGGTACACAGACTGTGCTGAGGCAGAAAAATACGCATTTAACATCTTGGCTTTTCAGGTGAAATAAATGAATTAAACTGAATGTTGCTTTCTTCAAAGCATTTTGTTTTTTCTTTGTTCCCAGCTACACCAACAGTCCAGCTGTCTGGCAAAACAATCACCCCTGCTCACTTCCAGCTTCTGAGGCAACAGCAGCAGCAGGCCGCTCAGGTGCAGGTTCCACAGATTCAGGCTCAGGCACAAGCCCAGTCTCCAGCTCAGATAAAAACTGTAGGGAAATTGTCACAGGTGAGGAAATGCTTCTGAAGTAACGTGCATCATTAACAGTGCCTGTTGTATCCTGTTTTCTTGGGCTAGAGTGGAATGCAGCTCTTTTAAAAATTTGATCCCACTAAAATTCCCTGAAGCAGTGAGTCTGGCAGCCATTTCAAGTAGAACCACTGCCACAGTGGGTCAGGATGTAAAGCACTTACACTGTCAAATCTCTGTGTAAAGGAGTTGCATTCTTAGCTCTTTGATCATCACTAAAACCTGGCAGAGAATGGTTCTCCTTTAAAGCTACAGATTGATCTCCATTTTTTTTCCTGTAGTCACGTCAAAGATGGGCAGTGACTGAAGCGTTTGATTTTTGCAGGAGCAGCTGATCAAGTTGCAGAAGCAGAAGCTGCAGCTTCCCCAGCAGCAGGCAGCACAGCAGAGTCAGCAAGGGGCACAACAGCAAACAGCACAAGTGCAAGTGCAACAGCAACAGCAAACTCAACAACTGGCTGCTGTTACAGCACCTCGTCCTGGCGCAGTTCTCACGGGCACTACAGTGACAAACCTGCAAGTTGCTCGTCTTGTAAGTTGCCTTTGAGTTTGCAAACACCATGTTCTTTTTGCTGGTCTATGTGACCCAGATACTGGTCATTCATGCACACAAAAGTGCCCTTGGCATTACTTAGGCAGCACAAATGATACAGCCTTAAATTGCACTTACCCACTGCTACCATCTCTGAAGTGTGTTACTGCAAGGGAGTGGTTATACCTAGAAACATTTACAACTATCACTTTATAACAACCTGTTAAATGCAACAAATGCTTTTGGGGCCAGTACAATAATCTTCATTCCTTACTGCTTAGACTCGTGTTCCTGCTTCCCAGCTTCAAGCGCAAGGACAGATCCAGGCCCAGACCCCACAAGCAGCACAGGTTGCTTTGGCAAAGCCTCCTGTGGTCTCTGTTCCGGCTGCCGTTGTGTCATCCGCAGGAGTCACTACACTCCCCGTGACTGTTGCAGGCATTAGTGTTGCCATTGGGCAGCCACAGAAAGCAGCAGGTATGTCAACAGGCTTGCTAACAAGACAGTAACATTTTAAATCCCACATTTTTAAAGGTAGGATGTTTCAAAACATGTCTTCTGTGGGACAGTCACACTAAAATCCAAAGGGATAGAGGTTGCTTTCTGGTGTGTTTCTAATATGAGGTAAGAGACTTAAGGTATTCCATTTCATCTGGAGGCTAGCATGATTCTTTAGCCAGATGTGGTTGGTTCTGTTCTTTGTTTGGGTTTTTTAACCTGTGCATGGGAGTATGTGAGCACATACAGTTTTAAAAATAAAGAGCCAGAAATTGCATCTTTTTTTTTAAATGCAAAATGGAAGTAGGAAAACTAGTATCTCATAACTGTCTCCTGTGCTGTGGACAGATATTTTTTCCTGTATGAAGATTACTGTTAGAACACAAAGTTAGCTTACTCATGCCCTTAGGTAATAGAATTTTTTTTTCTTCACTGTCAAAATCATATGTCTTGTTCCCATTAAAATCAGTGGGTTATTAGTGCTCAAAGCTATGCAGATGCATAAGTCTATAAAAAGCACAATCTGTGTTTGCAAGCTGTGATTACTGGAACAAAGCAATAAAATGAAGACTCTTAGAGTTGTATAATTATTTTTGTAATTTTCAGGAGGCCAGACAGTAGTTGCACAGCCCCTGCATGTCCAGCAGCTTCTGAAACTCAAGCATCATCAAGCAGCACAGCAGCAGAAGGCCATCCAGCCTCAGGTTGCACAGGGGCAGGCTGCTGTGCAGCAAAAGGTACCTGTCATTTGTTCTCCTGCTGAGTTATGTGATGTCTCTGTGGCTACAAAGCTTCAGCTCTGAATTATGACGACACTCCCAGAGGGTCAGTCAGTATTTCTAGGGGTGGATCTTAAATCTGTCTTGAGAGAACAGCTTCTTATGTGCCTTGTCAGGTGTTTAATAATTTTTTTCACTAAGACTCTTGTGCTCCAAACTGAATTCTGCTGTTTTTTTGGCTTAAGTAACAAAGATTAAGATTATCTTCAGTCACTTCTAATATAACCAAATATGGAACAATCCCAAAGATTTCCACTGTTTACAATATAAACTGTAGAAAAAATATTTTTTCCTGAAATGTCATCTGTCCAGCCACCAATGTGAGTTTTGGGAAGATTATTATTGTATAAAGAGTGTGTGTGAGAGAGAACTGTTTCATTTGATAATTAAGTGATTTAGACTATTTGTGTAAGTGCACGAAGGCTTTATTCTAGTGCTCATTTTGCTATTATTAATCCTAGGAGAAATCTGTTTCAATAATTAACTGGTATTACTCTTGTTAGTTACATACCTGTTCTTTAACATACATCTATATTTTGTATTCACTGGTGTTGTTTTTATTCTTCTGCAGATAAATGCTCAACAGGTTACAGTCCAAGCCCAACAGCAGACGTCGCAGCAACAAAAAGTAGCTTATACCACACAACCTGCCATTAAAACACAGTTCTTAACAACTCCAATTTCCCAAACCCAGAAACCAGGTGGAAGCCAGCAAGTACAGGCCCAGATTCAGGTACAGATTTACATCTTTACACTCTACAGTCACTGGACAATTGTAAAGATGACAGGTGATGTAGCATTTTAGCACCCATTTGTATTAATACTGGTCACACAGTTGTTTAAATTAACTTTAGAATAGAATTAATTGGTGCTGAATATGTGGCCTTGTAGCAGGTCAGAAGAGCTAAGCCATGAATTTGCCTTTCCTCTTTGAAACAAAAACACTGACACTCCTTTTTATTAAGCAGGGGAGTCCACACTCTATTTACTGAGGAAGATTCAGTCACAGTTCTTCCTGTTCTGTGGTGCTGTCTCCCAGCCTAACCTCTGACAGCCAAGAGTAGCTGGCAGGTACCTTCTTCTCTGCATAAAGGGATCAGTCTAACCAAGGAAGGAATTGGAAGCCTTACTCTTTCAAAAGTCTATCTAGTCCATTAGAATGTCTTGTGTTACCTTCAATTTCACAGACATAGGAGGAAACAAGTACGTTGCAGTTAAACTTGAAAATAGGACTTTTCCCCTCCTAGCTATGTTCTGCTCTAAAACATTTCTTTTTACAAAAGCTCAGTGTCACTGAGAATATCAAGCTGCAACTTGCCATGAACAGGACTCGGGGAAGTTTTTCACATGGTGGCAGGTTTGGTAGGTGTGGTGTGTTTGCTGCTATCAGCAATATTTTCTTTTGACCTGCTCTTTATTTGATGTCACTACAGGTCGCAAAGCTTCCACAGGTGGTCCAGCAACAGGCTACTGTTGCCAACATTCAACAGATGGTTTCAGTTTCCCAACAGGTAGGTTTTGCATTTGTCATATATAGCACTGGAACCATGATCCTACTGAAAGCTCATTTATAGGTTGCACAGGCAGTATTTTTGAAGGATATAGCAAGTTCCCTTCTATGGAATTGAATCGTGGCTACTGAGTCAGCTGCTGTATATTCTCTGGTCTAAAACACTGGTAGATGGAATGATGTTGTTTAGATAAGCTGCAAAACAGATGTTAAAAAAATATTTTCTAGATGTGAAAGCACTTTTTAAAATTGGTTTCTTTTGATGTATAGTAGACAGCAAATAACTTCAGTAATAAGTGCCATCTGAGTCTGTTCTATCAAATATGAGACAAATTGTTTTCTAGTTAATGAAGCTGTGCTAGGTGCTTTGTAGAAGTCAGGCTGGTGTGGTATCTGTTTTAAATGTGGTGTGATAACAGCTGGGACTAGGGTAAGAGAAGATCCAACAATTTGGTCTCCTCTCCCCTTACTATCAGGCAGTTTGTTTACGGTGCTTAGAACAATGTCATTCAGAACATGAGCAACAGGCATAACTTACACTGTTGATTAGCAGGAATGATTTAACTTTGGACAGTGGGTGAAGTTATTGCCTTCAGTGCATAAAAATCTGAGCCAATCAGCTCTTAATCTGTCACAGTTTATAGGGCAGCACTTTAGTGCAGTATAAAATCTCTGACTGCTTATCTCAAAATGATGCTAAAGTGGTGTAAACTGAGTGATAACCCCCACAGATGAAAATGCTTCAAGGGCAAGGTAGGCAGCAGGGAGCAGAAACCTCATCAGTCAACACAAGTTGAGTTATCCTTTGTTGTCAGTAAGAGCTCCTAGATAATTTTTCAAGAGCCATCAAAAGCTAGATTTTCAAAAGTCATTGATGTCAGCAGAACTCTGGGACTGTTGAAGTCTATGGTAAAAAAGACAAACTACTCATACACATGCTGGTGGCATCAGAGGCAGTAGGATTAGGCCATGCTAAGTGTTCTAGAACTGTGGTCTTGGTGTGCATGGCATTTTTCTTACCTGTGTTTTTAGTGCTTCCCATGGGATCCCTCTTGGGTCAGTGCAGTTAACTTTCCGTGGGAGGAACCTTTGCATCTTGATGTGGCTTCTGCCTTTGCTGCTTAGTTTTCATTACCTTGTCCTCTGAACAAGGAGATGTTGAATTTTTTTTCTCCCTTGCTCTGGGTAGAGCTATGAAAATCAGATTTATGGATGAAGTTCAGACTCTTTTACCCTAAATTGACACTAGAGACTGGCAGCTGTAGTCTGAGACTGGTAGGAAGCCTCAGTGGTTGTATTTATTGTCACAATTTAGGTACAGAGTGGGCATTTTTCCTTCTTTCATCCTCCATCTATCCTGCTGTTCTTTTCCTGTTTCTTTGCTTCTGCTTTAGTAGCACAGGAATTTTCCTGTTTATCTGATTCAGTTTTTTACCATCCATCTTCTCTAAAGGATCTGGGGGAATACACCTTAATTTGTACTGCAGAAATCTGAGTTACAGGCATCTTGGCTTAGGTCTGATTTATAAGGCTCTAGAAAATGTGACAGAACATTGTTTCTCAGTAAAACCACAGAGCCTATGTTCCCAAAATCCCTCCCAGCCTTCCTGCTTTGCCCAAGATGCTTGTCAGTCAAGAAAGCAAATGCCTCTATAAATGAGATGCCTTCTGTAGAGCAGAAATGTAATGAATGCTCAGCATAACGTCAGAATATTCTGTAATTGCCCTGTCATCCTAATGTCTAGGTTCAAGCTCAACCCCAAACTGTGACGCTTTCTCAGACAACAGCAGGTCAACAGCAGGTTCAGGTGATTCCTGCAACAACTGCCACTGCGCAGGTTGTCCAGCAGAAGCTGATCCAGCAGCAGGTGGTGACAACAGCATCTCCCCAGATTCAGGCTCCAGGTGTACAGAATCCAGCCCAGGCACCAGCAACGCCTGAAGCCCAGAGTCAGCAAGCTAAAGTACAAATGAGGACGTCTACTGTCAGATTAAAGGCACCTACCAAGCCAAGCTGATCTGCAGATTGAAGGGCAATAGCAGGGAAACATGGCATTTCTTGTGTGCTGCGCCAAGTGAGAAGCTGCTCCAGACATCCCCATGAAGACAAATCACCTCTATGGGGGTATTTTTTAGCAGAAGGGTTGGTTTGTTGTATTTTTTTTGCTGGTGAACATTTAAACATGGAAACTCTCGTGTAACTTCAGTGTTAGCAACTGTTTAGCACTCAAAATATCTGTACCAGGTGCATTCTGCCAGTGTTCTCTGTGCTCATTCAAACCAGACAAAGCAAACATTACTTATGTTGAAATTGTGCCCAGCTTCAAAAAAAGTACCATGGCAATATGCCATAAATGCCAGTAGAAGTCAGCTCTGTTAGAGTACCACAAGCTGCCGCGGGGAATATGCAGCTCTTTGCTAGAGTTTGGATGTTCTCTCAGTATCCACAGTGAAGCCATTTGAAGATCCCAGTGTGGCTAATAGAGCGAAGGATTTCCCATCGGTGTAGAAGCTGCGTGTTGTTCTCGATGGAGGTAAAGACCTCTGGAAGTTCTAACGTGTTTGAAGTGTTCCCTGCAAAGTTTAGCCAATAAATGTGAAAACCTGTAAGTATATGTAATTAAGAAGGAAAAAAAAAGTTTCATTCTCCATTTTTGTAAGTCTTTTAAAACGTTTGTTAGTAGTTTTGTGTACAGTTTACTGAATCACCCCATCTGTGCCCTCATTCTCATATTTCACTTTAAGATAATGGATATTTTAAGCATGAACTGAGTAAATACTGTGTTGATAGTAGACGTGTATTAAAGTGTAGCCCTTTTTTGTTTTGTTTTGGGTTTGGTTTTTCTGTTTTGTTTTGTTTTTTTTTCTTTTGTAAAAGAGTTGTTCGGTGGATACAGATAAACAAATGGTCCATGGCTGTTTCTCGTGGGATTCCTATCAAGGAAAATCCCTAACTGATCAAATTTAATATCTCAGTTTCATTCTGCTCTTACAACATGTTTAAATGTTCAGTACTTTCTACTCAGCTTTCAGCTTGGGGGGTGGGGGGCTGGGGGAAGGGGACAATAGTGAAATTAAATCTAAGACTTAATTCTTCAACTGTGTAAAGAATAAGATCTAACTTTTGTACTATTCTTTTACTAAAGCTAAAGATGAATGTATCTTCAGGTGGGTATTTTGGATGTGAGTAGAGCGTGGCCTCTTCCTCCAAATCAGTTTGCCTTATTGTTATGAAAAGAAAAAAAAAAGGAAAAAAAAAAGGAAAGCAAAAAGCTGCATAGACCTGTGAGGGTTTTCCTTAACTTTTTTTTTTGCATAAAATGAAAAGCAGACTGTTTGCAAACAGCGCTGAGTGAGGAATCAAAAAGCTCTTGCTGGCTTGAATGAATTTATTTTACTTTGGCCATAAAACTGCACGATGTGTAAAATTCAGACACAATTAACATTCCTTTTCTGAGACAGTTTTAAGATTATTTTTCCATTCTGTGATCTTTCTACTCTTTTAGGAAGGGAACCTATTTACAGGCCAGGAACGCATATGTTTAGTTCTTACCACTGTATGTACACATGGATTGGTACCTAGCAATCCACGAGGCTTAAACAAGAAAGAATACCCAGCCAGCTCCTCTCTTTTCAGCAGGACAGGAGCAGCCCATTCTGTTAAGATCACAAATGGAAACACTGTTTTTGGCAGTGTTCCTGATTTATTTTTATTTTATACCTCTTTTCTCCTACATCTTTTTTTTTTCCTTGGGCCATCAGGTCTGTGAATACAGGGGCATTGTTGGTTTTTTTAATCAGTTTGTGCATGCAGTAGTATTCCCCTGAGACCCTCCTGAACCACTCCTTTGTGCCATTACCCAACCCTCATTACTGGCCGTGGAGCTGGTATTGTTGGCAGTGGGATAGTTTAGAATGCAAAGCGAATGCTGCGCTAGCAGGGAACTGGCACTGTGTACAGTGTAGTGCTGCTCGTCCCCAAAAGATTGCTTAGTTAGCCTCAGTTTTACTTTTAAATGTTTAGCTTTTATTATGTGCATGAAAGTCTTGTAGGGGGGACCCCTTCCAGCAGTGGGGAACTGCATCATTGTGCTGGTCTGATTTGGTGTCTAAAGAGGAGATTGTTTCTTGCTTAGGTCAGTTCATAAAGATAAAAAATCACCTTGTTTTTGGTTTTGAGGTTTGTCTGTTTGTTGTCCCCTTCTGGGTTTGTTTTGTTTTGTTTTGTTTTCCTTTTGATGTGTCTTTCTCCCAGGAGTGTGTTAGAAAGTCAACCTGTAAATACCTGATGAACATAAGCATTTGTACCTGATCCAGTAGGATTGTAAGGAATAGTGATGTATCCTACCTGAAGGTGTAATAAAGTGTACATTTTTATAACGCCGCTTTGCCCTGCCCTCTGTACCACGCGTGGGGAGGGGGGTGTCGGGCAGTTTCTCATCCAAAACCGCTGTTCTGGGGTGAGCGGGCGGCCGGGAGCGGGCTCGGAGCCCTGGCCCCGCCCGCGGGCGGAGCGGCCGCCGGAGCCGCCTCCTCCTTCCCCCTTTCCGCCGGCAGCATGGCGCGGGAAGCCGCGCTCGCCTCCTGCCTGGAAGCCGTGTTGGGGAGCCGCGGCAATGCCAACCGCGTCTTCGAGATCCTGGAGCTGCTGGCGGTGCGGGCCGGGCGGGAAGGGAGGCGGGGGTCGGGCGGCCTGCGGGGCGGCGCGGGGGTTGTGAGGGCTGCGGGCCGCGGCTCGCTACGAGGCCGGGGAGCGAGGCCGCCGCGCCGGCTCCCAGCCCTCGCTCAGAGCCGCGCTCTTCCCAGGGCCAGGAGGAGGTGGAGGATCTGCTCTGCGCCGTCAGGACCAGCAGCCGGCTCTTCGGAGCGCTGCTGGAGCGGAGGGAGCTGTTCGTGGGCCCGCTGCCCGCCGAGGAGGCCTCTCTGGCCGGTGAGTGAGAAGCGGGAGAGGCAGAGCCCGGGGCTGGGGCCCGCGGCTCGGCCTGGCCGCGCTGAGCATTCGGGTCCTCTCTGTTGCACCCTCCAGCTGGCTGCACTGCCGAGGACAAGTACAAGATATGGATGAGGCACCGCTACAAGGACTGCGTGGAGTGTTTGGCCGAGCTGATGGGACACGATGCCTTCCAGGTCAAGGTAGGTCCTGAGCCTGAGATGCGGGTTCGCATGTGGTGGGGGGGTTCCCTTGCAGCGATGGAGCTACTACTGTAATATTTCGGTGTGGGAGGGCAGGCCGGGCTCTGAGTATGGCCGGTGCTCAGGCTCACCTCTGCTCACCAGCCTGCTGGTAGTGGGTATGCAGCTTTATCTGGGAAGAACATCATCCTTCATTCTTCCTCCTTCATGTGTTGCCTCCTTCGGGTCTGAACCCAAGTCCTCGTTGAAGTGGGGGGGTTTTTGTTGTTTTTTTTTTTTAAAGGAATCATCTCTCTGCACCCTCATGAAGTTTGTTGAGCTGGAGGCACGATATCCATTGATCAAAGTAGAGTGGAAGGGAAGTTTAACTTTTCCTTGTGAACTTCTTAAGGTAAGCTGCAGAACTGAAAAGCTCCTTCTCTCTGTTACCCAATGGCACAGACAACCTTATGGGCACATCTTCTCCACGACTAAAATTTCAGTCTGGGGAGTTTACAGTGGGAAGGGAGGGTGGTGTCTAGAGAGAGGACTAGGATCTAGAGCTACTGTCTCTGGTGAGGTGGCACCTGCAGGTATGGGAGCATCTGCCTTGGAGAAGCTTGAGCTGGATTCCTGCGTGCTTATGAAGTACCAGTTCTGGGGTGGTTTTTTTGAGTCTCTGGCATCACTTTCCAGTTCTGGGAGATGAGAAGGAAGCTGCTGCCCTTGGTGCAGCCACCGTGTTGTTTCAGAGTGATGATATTGATAGAAGGGGCCCATCCCAGAGTTCAGGAGGGCTTTGTCAGAATGGCTTGTGAACGTTGCTCTGGCTGAGCAGCACACAGCCATGCCACCTGCCTCTGAGAGTCAAGGAGGTGCCCTCAGCCATCACAGCTTGCTGTCTGCTCCACTACTGTAAGAGACTGACCTGTTGCTTTCCTTGGCAAACCTTTTGTTAGGTAGTTGTGAATGGCTTGCTTCCCTTAAATGAGGATGCTTCGCTCCTGATCTCTCGCTTCCAAGAATATATGGAGTATGATGACATTCGGTACTTTGTCATCAAGGCTGTCACTGAGAGTATTGGACAAGTCATGCAGAAGACAAAAGAGGTAACGAATTGTTACTGTTGAGGTGGGTCTGGATAAACTGCTCTGAAATGCCTGTCGTGCCTAAAGCAGGGAGGGACTAGTGGTGTATGAAGAGATACCATAGAAGTAAGAGAATTGAGGGTACTCGCTTCAAAGCACTAATTTTTTTTTTCTTCTATTTTTTTCTTGCTCACAATGTCTGCTAATTACACTAAGACTGTCTTTGGTCCTAAATTGGAGGTAGTTCAAGACATGAACACTGTTGTTCTTGCAAAACTTGATCTGGGTTCTAGCTTCTGTTTTGCCTGTATCTCTGCAACCCAGGTGGCACACATAGAACCTTTAACTCTGTCCTCTCTCTGGTGCCAAAGAAGGAAATAGGGCAGTGTTAAAGTTCAGCATCTTACCATCCGTTTTGGAACTTGATTCATGTTAGATTCTGTTCTTCCTTTCTTAGAGGCCGCTGCCATTTTACCAGCAGAATGTGTTTTCCCTCATTTCTCCCATTAACATGCCCAACAAAGAGGGTGACATGGTGAAATTCATGGTGAAGCAAGGTTAGTAAGCTCCACAGGATGAAC
This sequence comes from Ceyx cyanopectus, assembly GCA_013401355.1. NCBI lineage: Eukaryota > Metazoa > Chordata > Aves > Coraciiformes > Alcedinidae > Ceyx > Ceyx cyanopectus. The sequence continues at coordinate 67,583 of VYZU01080082.1, forward strand.
TGTGCATGAAAAGGAAAATCAGGTTTAGATTTTGATTGTGTAAAGACTCTATTATTGTTTGTTAATGAAAGGTGTGCTCCTGTGATCACAGTGATGCTGAACAGACTACAGTGGGGTCTGTCATGGCCTTGTGGCAAGACAAGGACTTCAGCCCAGATTTTGAGGGTATCAAAGGACTAAGTAAAAAAAGGGTAATATTAATATTTTTGTCTGTTTCAAGTTCAACATCTGTCTTCTCTTTCTTCTTAGATAACTGGGAGGAATTGAAGGTGTCAAAGCTGCAGGTAACTGTTCATTTGATGTTTCAGAGCTGAAATTTTATCTGCTTTATCTAGAACCTTATCTACACCGTGTATGTAACTCCCTGCTTGCTGTTCTATTTCAAGGCACACAAGCAGGCGTTTCAGAAGATGTGGCTCTGCTTTTTGAAGCACAAGGTGAGTGTTGCTTCAGCCACAGATCTGCATAGCTTTCCAGTTGCTAACTGTTAGAGGCTGTGGCTGTCCTTGCATGGGGCTCCTGGTGGGACCCCCCTGTGCTCTCAGTGTCAAGTGAGAACAGCTCAGTCACCATTTCTTCTGTATTGTTCTTCTCACTAAACATGACCTCATGTATGATCTGCTGCTGCTTCTTTTTAATCTCAACCTTTCCACCTTAAGTCTGCCTCTCAGGAATGATTTCCAGCATAATGACCTCTGTTCCCAAGTTGAAGGTTCCCACAACTCTCTGCTGGTGATTTTCCCCTCTGAAAAGCTGTGAACACCCACTTCTTTCAATTAACTTAATTGTCAGAGGTCACTTGTAGAATCTCCCACTCAGGAACTGTTACTTCTAGCCATTCTGTATTGTTCCATCACATTCCCTTTTGCTTGTGTGTAGCCTTTTTGAGGCATGGGTTGCTGTTGCTCCCTGCAATGATTGCTGTGTTGTTTTGTCCTTCACAGCTACCCACTGGCCTTTATAAAAAAGTTCTTGTCATTATGCATGACTGCATCCTGCCTTACATGAATGAGCCCACTCTCATGATAGACTTCTTGACAGTGGCCTATGGCATAGGTGAGTGAAAACAACCTTTTTATCCTTTGGGAGACTGCAACAGGCTACTTATGGACTTGGAAGGGCTGCTGGATGCCACCACTGTGACCTGGGTGATGAAATAGATACATTTTGGGCTGGGATGAAGCTAAGGAACTACTGTGAAGTCCATTGTCCCTGAAAGTGAGATGTTTTCACTTGTGTTTGCCAGTGTTGTTGCTCCTTGTATGTAAGGAAGATGATAGTTAAGACTTGGGGAGGAGTAGCATACTGAAGTGACTCAAATACAGAGTTCAATCAGCAGTGCTGATACCCAGCCTGTGTCTGGACAGAGGATGCCCAGATTCCTATAGAAATGTCCTTTCTGAGGAGACCTTCACCTCCCCAGTGTGGCTTTCTTGGGGGACTAGAGCAAGAAATTTTTGTTTCTCAGTCCTTCAGAGCCTGTCCTTCTAAGCTACAGCTTAATCATTGTAAGTAATTTATGAGCCTCTGGATGGTTTTAGATTAAATTGTGTTACTTTACAGTTACTGTGATGCCTCTGATTTGAGGTACTCAGTTTTGTGTTCTTTGTGGAAAGGTTTTATAATAGAAACAAGTTGAAGCTGATCTTTATTTTCTTACTGTCTTGATACCTCCCTGCTTTCTTACAGGTGGTGCTATCAGTCTTCTAGCCTTAAATGGATTATTTATTCTGATTCATCAGCACAATCTGTAAGTGAAAAGAGTGTCTTGTTTAAAGGAAGGTGGGGGTCTGCCTTTCTATCTTTACAGAAAGGAGCTGAAATGGATTCTATGTGTCTGCATGCTCATTTCCCCATGAGAAAGCCACCTTCTGCACAAGAGGCTCAGCTGCTTGGATGCTGAGCTCTTTTGATAGTCTGACCTTTTTTTTCAGCTGAGCCTAAATATTCTCTTCTCCAGACCCTGTTTGCTCAGCACTCAAAAATCTATTTCCATTGATCTGATTACATAGTGAAACCCTGGTCTTTGGTGTGCCTTTCACTGGATCCTATACTGTTTGCAGGCAGTGAATGTGGCTTCACATCCTGAACATGTCTGGGCACTGCCAGAGCCACAGATTCACCTTACAGCTTGTTTTCAAGTGGTGGCTGTGGAGAGAAGCCTAAGAGAGCTAAACAGAGCACAGCAGACCTGGGGTGGTCTGTCATGGCAGCACAGGAATATTTGGGCACAGTGTAGTGCCTTCATACACTAATGGATGTTGTTTTTCTCCTTTCTGAACAGGGAATATCCTGATTTTTACAAGAAGCTGTACAGTCTTTTAGACCCTTCTATATATCATGTGAAATACAGGGCCCGCTTTTTCCACTTGACTGATCTGTTTTTATCTTCATCGTAAGTACCATCTTTATTATCTTCATGCACAGATTTTTGCTCCTCTGTTGGCCAGAGACTGTTCTTGAGCAGTCCCTCACATGTTTGGATATAATATATTCAGTGTGTCTGCTTAATTAGATTCATTTACAGTGAGAAAATGGATTCCAGGAGTGTCAGTGTAGTGTTGTGTGATTTTTTCATGTGCTATTTTTGAAGGTTTGCCACCCAGCCATCTAGTCAGAGTAAGAATGCAGTTAGTTATCTGAGTCTGAGCTGCAAGTGACTGTGGATATATTTGGAACTGTATTCCACTGTGACTGAAAGTGATGATTTTTCGGTCTGTCTTTATGAATATGGAAAAGTAACATTTGCAGGCTTTTTATAGATCATAAAGCTGTTGACAAATGGATGACCTTTTGCAGACGTATAGCACTGAAATACAACGTGTTTGACAGTCAGTCTTGATGCTGTCAATTCAGTGTACACAGGGAAGAAAGTAGATAAGCAGCTGGTCGTATAGTTGCCATCATATGTTGTAAAATAAGCCAAGAGTAACGCTTTACAGTTCAGCACTAGGCACTTACTATCAAACCCTGTGTATTCTTAGGGTACTTGGAGAGAGTAACAAGATCTGACAGATGGTGTCCTGAGTGCTGGCTTGGCTCAGCCTCCCAGGTGTAGCAAACCCTGGGGCTGAAGGCTGAGTGCCTGAAAATTGGCATCTTTCATCCTGGCTCTTCTGACCTGAATCAAGTGCCTGGATGAGCTGATTGCTGTTAGAAATTTGCATTTTTACCATAAAAAAAAAACAACCCAACAAAAACAAACAAAACTGTCCTGCACATTTACATTGCAGCAGCTTTATGTTCCCATTAACAGCTGCAGCACTTGCTTTAGTCCTGGAAGTATTATGTAGATGTAACACTGTGGCCTGTGTATTAATTAACTGCACAAAACAACGTCAGAAGAATATAATTAAGGTAGCCTGGCCAAGCACTCAGAAGTTTGTAAAAGGACTGAATAAAGACTGCTGTGTGGATGACCGTGTACAGAGCTGAGCTTGGCAAGTGCCTGGAGTGGTGCCATGTATCTGGATTGAATCTCAGAGTGATTTGAGTTTATTCCTGCAAGGAATGGAAATGTCCCCAGATCTGTTCCAGAGGGTGCGCAAGACCCCGTATTACTGCTTGAAACCAGGATTCTCACAGCTCCTCTTTACCCCATAGCCCAAAAATTCCAGAGAGCCAACCTGTTTGGACTGGGGAGTCTGCTGGCTCACTTGCTAGGACTTAACTACTTCTGTCTCCTCCCCACAGCCACTTGCCAGCCTACCTGGTGGCAGCGTTCATCAAGCGGCTGGCGCGGCTGGCGCTGACGGCTCCTCCCGAGGCTCTGCTCATGGTCATCCCCTTCCTCTGTAACCTGTTCCGGAGGCATCCCGCCTGCAGGGTGCTGGTGCACAGACCGGGCGGCCCAGAAGGTGGGAGGGGATGTGGGCATGGGAGCTTTGTGTCAGTGCCTCTAGACAACATAAAGAGAAGGATTCCTGTGAACCCCAGGCCCATTTCTGAGGTTTAGCAGGATCCCTCTGTCCTGTGAGTTTGTGAAAAGCCAGCAGGCTGCTCCTGCATGTTCTCTGCCTGGGAGGACCTCCCTGCATTGCTCATCTCTTGACCTTGGGCCTCACAGTTGGCTCCCTTGCCTCTCTGATTCCCTGGGTGAAGGTTTATTTGAGCCTGATGCACTGACCCAGGATACTTCCAAGTGTTGAAGGACTTCAGGAGCTGTACCAGACACAGAGCTTGTCTTGTTTACCTCAAGAAAAGAAAAAAGACACTAGAGACCTCAATTTCTGTCTGTAATGTTTTTGTGTAGGTGATATCACTAGGGCCCCAGCACTCTCCTGAGTCTTTATTTCATCTGTGATTTAACTGACCAGTGTTGAACGTTGTCACTGATTGTTAAAAGTTGCCTTTTGCATCAGAATATTCCAGTTTTTGTACCCTACTTCATGTGCTCTTTAAAATACAACTCTGCACTGCTACCAGCAGTGGCTCTTGGGTCATGCCCAGGTGTGTTGGCTTATTCCTGGACCCTGAATATCTTGGGAAGGAGCAATTCTGGCTGCAGCACTGCTCTGGGGCTGTGTGTTCCCTCTGGGGTTGTGTACATCTTGCAGCAGGTATTAGCTCTGTATCTCTATTTCATTAGATATGTCAGAAGATCCATATATTATGGAGGAGGAGGAGCCATCTGAAAGCAGGGCTTTGCAGAGCTCTCTCTGGGAGATTCAGGTATGTCAGCTGAAGAAGAACATCTGTGTCTGGTATGGCTTTCTCCCACCTTTGCTGCTTCCTTGACACATGTTGGCAGTGAGCAGTCCCACTTATGAGAACCTGCTGACATATGTCTTGCAAATGAGATGAGTTTCTGGCTGATCTTGTACTCTACAGCTTTTTCTATCCTAGCATAAGAGGCAAAGGCTTCTGCACACTGAAGAAATGGTACGTGCTAATTAGTAGGTGACTTGTGAGCTCACATCTTACCATGCAGCTCAAAAGTGTGCAGTTAACAGCTGAAAAAGCCTAAATAGCTGCAAATGTATGAGGCTTTTTATTTGCTTTGGAGGGGAGAGAAGCTTGCTGAGCACTGATGAAAATTAATTGGGTACAGCCAGGTCATCCTGTGGAAATTGGTTTAAAGATGCTAGAGAGGGTTGTAATGTTCACCTTTCACCTGGGTTGTTTGTAGGATGGTGTGTGAAGGTTGAAATTGGTTAAATTACTCTTGATGGTTGTAAAATCTTAATGCCAGGATTCACTTTCTATTTAAATTCTACAAAGGCTTTGTATAAGGGGCTGAAGCAGCAAGAAGAATGTTGTGCAGGAGCTCAGATGCAGCATCAGGGCTGTGGGATGTAGCAGAATGGGGTCATGCATTGTAGGCATGGCCTGTGGAGGAGTCCATCTGTCTTGAGCTGGATGTGAACCAGCCAAGAGTTCTTGAAGCTCTGTAGTAGCACTGTACAGCAAACTTGTCTCTGCCTGAATTTGATGGTCACTGAAGATCTGACCAACAAAGGGGCAGATACCTGTGTGGGACCCCGGATGGATGTGTGTTACCCTGTACTTAGCAGACCTTCTCCTGTTCATTTTGCTTTTACAGGCTCTACAAAACCATTATCACCCAGATGTGGCCAAGGCAGCTGCTGTCTTGAACCAGACACTGTCTGAAATGGAGGATGACATATCAGGGCTCCTGGAGCTCTCAGGTTATGAGGTAGTGCTGCTCTGCCTTTGTGCATGGTTAGAACTGAGGAAAGGAGACTGGTTTCTGAACACAGTAGCCATGTCCTGTTCATCAGCCTTGCTGCTGGGGAGGGAGCTGGACTGACTTTTGGTTACTCAGAACCAGGGAAAACTAGGAAAATCTCTCTTAAATAATGGAGCATGAGGCAGCAGTGGTGACAGGGCTGGCTTTATTATATAAAAGGCTTATCCAGTAGGTCGAGTGAGTGGTGCTATCAGCCAAAGTGAAGAGCTTGTACTGCCTTTTGCCAAAATCTTCTATTTTTTTCTTTCTAGCTTTTTGATAAAGAAGTAAAGAAAAAGGCTGCTGATGTGCCCCTGGAGTTCGAGCAAGTTCGAGGTCTGTTTGGGAAGAAAAATGATATTTTTGCAGAGCACTTCACTTTAGATTGATGTGATCTCTTATAAATGCATCTGCACAGCTGGCTGATCTTGGGGACATGCACAAAGCTCCTGTGTTGTGCTTGGCATTTCTGCCTTTGAAGTGCCTTCATGTGATAAGAGCTGGACTGCTTGAGAAAAGTGCAGCTTTCTTCAGTGACCTTTTCCACTACCCATGGATGGACTTCCCTTGGTTTTTCATACTTCCATTCTGCCACCTGATACCTGGGTGGGATTTTTCCTCAGAGCAAGGTTTTCTGGACTTGTTCTTTGCTGGGATTCCAGCCCTTTTCTCCAAAGCTGCTGGTGCTGGATGTGACCAGGGACTGCATCAGCAGACCAGCCAGCTGCCATTCGATGGGACTGGGGAATCAAAGTCTCTGGCTGCTGCTCTTCTTTCTCAGATGTGTTACTTTTACACTAGAGCTGGAAACCTGTTTGTAGCAGGTGACTTCAGTACATAGCTGTAAACAGCTGATGATAGTTTAATTATATTTTTTTATATACACTTTTAAACTCATGTCTTCAGTGGGACATTTAGCTCCCTGTGTACTTGTCTTATCACTCCCACGTTCCAGGCACTGAAAACTCTGTCAAAACCAACTCCTAGACTGATGCTCAGTAATTCCATCTGTGGAGTGTGTGGCTGATGTTCCTTCTGGTGCATCCAGCTCTTGCTGTAAGGTTGCTTAATTTAAAATGCTCATGAGCTTTGGAAATGAGCATAATCCTGGGGACTTCTGTGGGTGGGGAGGCCAAGTGAGGTGTCTAATCCTTCATTTGTGCTTCAGAACAGTAAGCAGCTTGCTGTGATTTTACTTGCAGCCTGCAAGTGTGATAGGAGCTCTGGCCAGTGTGTATCCAGGTGCTAATGAGTTTTTAACTAATCCACCGATAATAGGTGATCTTGTTAATTTGGATTTTGCATATAATTCCAGAAGTAATGCAGAAATTTCTTCTGATAGGATTTTTGAGAGTTTGTTTGTTTTTTTTTTCCCCAAGGTTTTAAATTTGAGATAAACTCATTATTAAGAATGCAGATAAACACAGGATGTTTTTTTCTTAATCATTTTGAACAACTTAATGTTATCTTATTAGACTTCAACTCTGCTTGCATATTTTGAAATCATACTTTGTGGAGGAGAAAATTCAGTCAAAGTAGAGGCCAAGAAATCTAATTTCTGGCAGACAAGTCTGTTTAAATCAAGGAAAACTGCAGCTGGCTTGGAGACACTGTTAGGTTTTCTTTGGTTTCCTTCCTGCTTTCCAAACAGTGGACATGTCCTTGGAGTATAGAGCTCTACCTCTCTTTCTTACTTTTTACTGATGCTTTTGAATTCAGGTGGGGTGTTTTTCAGGATTCTTTTTCTTTTTAAAAAAAACAAAAAGAAGTCTCACTGTATGTTGTTCTCTGGTGAAAAAGCAATTCTGTCTCCTCCCTGGCTTTTCTTTTTTCTTTGACTTCTGGTATCTGTGGCAGGAAGGCAGAATGGCTGAGATGATAACTTATAACTGGAGGTTCAGGTTCACCCAAGCCTTGTATTTCAGCTCTAAAGTGTATCTCCCTGTGTCATAGGTACATTGTATGTATGTGTTTGGTAAATGGTTTGAAGTGCCCTGATGCTATCTATGTAATGAGGACCACCTTTGAAGGAAGTTTGTGTGCCATCTTTCAGGTGAAATGAATGAATACACTGAATATTGATATTAATATATCCATGGAATACCTTTCTCTGCATCTTTTTGGTTTACTCAAGTTGTCCCAGTTGTATCTGTCTGAAATTACTGATGGGCAGCATCATTCATATCTTTCATCATACTGACACTCAGGAGTGTTAGGATTTGTTTTTTAATGCACAGGTATTAAACCATTTGGGTGTGGGGCAAGTCCTGGTCTTATGGTGTTGAAAATGAGGGAGTTTGGTTGGGTTTGTATTTGTGGGTGGAGGGTAAGCAGAGTCCTGTGTAAGCTGAGTGCCTCTGTCAGCCTGGCCCCAAACAGGGCACCCTGCATACGGGGCAGGTGGGGTTGGTGGGGGTAGAGCAGAGCAGCAGCTTCTGCCTTCTGGTGTGGCCTGTTAACTGTCCTGTGGGCAGAGACCAGTGCCTCTGAGACCCAGTATCTGAAATATTACCAAGATGCTTGGAAAAGGGATGCTACTGAAAACTGGGAGTTTTGCTTTTTCCCGGGAGGAAGACTGCACAGGCACCAGCATCTGTCTCACCAGCTGTGAATCCCAAGCACTGTACTGCAATTAACAGTGCCCTGTCTGGAGGAGGATGCAATTCATTGCTCTAAGTGCAGTCCCAGTGCCCACCTGCTGCCTGGAGCAGCTCCCACTGCTGTCCACTGGAGGCTTGGGGTGCTTTCAGATCTCCAGTGCTGAGCTGGAAATGGTGGTAGCATTTCAGGTCTGTGAAGCTGAGCTGCTGTGGCTGATTTTTGTGGTGCTGCCTGACAGGCCCAAGCACAGCCCAGACAAACCACAGGCAGCTCAGAGGAGCTTGCAGCTTAAAGCCTGGGCGCACTTTTAGACAAGTCTTGAAGGTCCCCCAGAGTCTTCATCCTCCATCTCAGATGCTGTGCTTGCCTAAGCAGCATCCTTAAACCAGCTGTTACGTGGAGATGACTTTAACCCCCTTCCTGTCCTTGGAAAAACATTCCACCTGGTCTTTCACCAAGCTTTTATCTTTAAACTTTCACCCCCTTCCCCTCAATAGGAGGCATCAGGAAAAAAAATCAGCAGTTATAAATATTAAAAGTTTCATCTGCACGGAGTGAACAACCCTTATCAGGCTGCACACCCGCTGCTGCTGCTGCTCTACAGGTCTCCACAGACTGCAGATTAAAGATGCTTTAATCATAGTGTGTATTAACTGGAAGGCCAGATTGAAGTACCAGGCAGAGAGCACATAAGTCACTACTGTTATTATTTGATTTTTATCAGATGTGGGGAGTGGGGAGAGGGCTGTTCTGAGCGTTGCTGTTGTTGTTGGGTTATTTCAGTGAGCATAAAAGATAGTTGTGTGAGAACATTAACATAGTCCTCCCCCTCCCCACCCATCCCTGCCTCATTCCCCCAGCAGAAGATAATGATAAGGTCTCAGTGCTGCAGTGGGACTGCCCTTGGTTTCTCTTCCTGAGCTTTCATTCATTTAAAGGCCATTCAAAGTCATCCCAGTCTGAAGGTAAAATGATAGAGCTGCTCATCAACAGCACGAGGAGATTGATCTTGTGAGTCAAAGGTCTGGGTGACCATGGTGTTAGTGTTAATCAGCTTAGAGTCTCACTTTTAAGGGGGATAGAGGGACATGTACATTTCCATCTCTGAACAGGTGGAAAAGTGCAAATGCCAGCTGAGACCTGGGCCAGGCTTGCCCCAAGTAAAGGGAGCTCTGCTCTGGAGCAGTCAGTGCCTGCCTTCTTCCAGCTCCATGGGACAGTGGTATGCTTGGCTGCAGGCTAGCAGTGATCCTCCAAGGAATTAGGCCTGTGTGTGTAAAAGAACTCACTTCTCACACCAGACATCTCAAGGGGATATCGTGAGCTGCTGAATGAACATCCCCTGCCTGTTGCCTTAACCACCTGGGAGTCCAGCTCTGCTCCTCTGGGTTGTATGTAAGCTCCTTTCAGCAAACAGGAGCTGGACCCTGAGTGAGTTGATAAATCCTGTCTTGGTTCCAAAGGGGCCAGATCCACAGGCAACCAAATGCTTAAAATAACAGGAAAAAAAATGCTTAGCCCTGCTGCCCAGATGCTGTTAGCAGTGAGGTGGATTCCCAGCCTGGGGTTAGTGAAAGCTGCAGTGCAGCCATAACATCTGTGTTTTCCACTACCGAGTCCTGAAAAACAAATGAGCTCTTGTAATTTACAGCCCTGGTCGGGCAAAGAAGGCTACAGCATCTCAGTTCGACTGACACCAGCCTTCTCCAGCACTATCATAATCAATATTCATTAACTGAGGTCTATTGGACTTGAGATTTACTGCTATTAATAAGCCAAGAGTCTATCTTAGTGTAGTTTATGAAGGAAATTTTAGGTCTGTTAATAAAAAGAATTGCTTTTCTGCAGTTTCTTAGCCCTGTCTCCCAGCCATGCTTAGATCTGTAAAAGGAGAGAACAGGAGCATGTGGGCAGAGCCAAAAAGAGATAAAAACAGAGTGAAAGTTCTCTTCTGAACTGCTGGAAGGCACCTGTGGCTGGGTTAATGTAAGGCCAGCACCAGAGTGAGCTGGCTCGTCTCCTGTAACATTCAAAGCCACCACCCTGCACACACATAAGAGGAGCAAAACTTGAGCAGTTTGGCAACGTCCCCCACTCAGCAGCAGCCTGAGCTCTCTGGCCACTTTGCCTGGGACTTGGAGCACAGGCCAGGCAAGAACACCCTGCTGGAACCTGGGAAACTCCCCTTGTGCTCTATAGCTGGAGCTTATCTACCAGCAATGACCACTCGTTCCACCAACCAATCATCCTCTATCCCCACGAGCAAGGACAGCCAGCAGGCTCTGGTTGAAGGTGCACATACAGAGGATATGAGTGTCAACTCCATCCTGAGAGAGTTCAAACCTGCACCCTCTGTGGCCTGCTGCTATCTCCATGTTGTTGATAAAGGAACAGAGTGAGCCTTATCAAAAGGAGCAGGCTGCAGTCCTACTACCCTAGCTCTGCTTGTGCTGAAGATAATTGATGCTTTAATAAAGCCACACAAACTGGGGCTGGAGTGCTCGTGTGAGGAGAAGCATCAATCACAGATGGCTGGATTTAGCTTTTATCAAATTTAGGTGGGTGGAGAGGTGCATTCTGCTGCTGCTCCTGGGGGAAGAATGTTGGGCTCCGAGATAAGATGTGAATGAATCATCACATCCCTTTTGTCTGCATCAGTTTCCTGCAGATTGGGGGAATGAGGATTTACATTTTAGTTATGTGTAAGGGGCTGGAGATGGGAGATACCATGTGCTGTGGTATTGGAAACAGGGGCTGGACCTGTTGTTCCTGAGTGGAAGGGCTTCAGTCTCACGTGCTGGTGAAGAGATGGGTCTCACTGCTGGGTGTGCTGCTCTGCCCAGATAAGGTGGTCCTGCAACCTGGGAAATGGCTCCTGGACTTGAGTGTCTTGAGAGAAGCTGTAGGTGAAATTTGCTGCTGTGTCACACAGGTTGACTTACAGGGGTGGCCAGGGTGAGGGATGCAGGCAGTAAGTGATGTCTCACCATCGTGCCTGCCCTGGGCAGCCAGAAGGGATGGCTGCTGCTGCTAGTTACCCAGCATGTATCACAGGGCTCTGCTGTGGAACTCCAATTAGCTGTGTGCTTGACTGGATCTGTGGGCCAGCATGTGGTGACCTTGTCTGGTAGGTGCCTGGGGGGTGTCTGACCACTCACCAGCCTCATGTGCTCCATGGGATGGCTGCAAGTGGAGCCAAAGGGAGCTGGAACAGATCCACTTTTGCATCCTGTCCCAGGGCTTGGCTTCCTGCACTCAGTGTGTCATGTCTAAAGCCACAGTGTGTGGCAGCTTCCAGAGACACAGCCCTAGCCCGTCAAGCTTTTCCTTGGTAAGATGACTCCTGAAGCATCCTGCCTGGCTGAAATGTTTCCTCTGGACCATGTCTGCCCAAAGGCTCAGTTACTCAAAGGTAAGTGAATTGCTGTTATCTTTAAGGAGCTGAATATAAATATTGATGGGGCTTTTATTCTCTTTCGGCTTATCAAGAGATTTATGGCCTGATTTACTTCAAACTTCCTCTTTATTTCATACTCAGAGGCAGAGATTGTTTTCCCAGCAAAAATTCTCCCTCTTAACTGCACACAAGAGTGGGAGGCTGGACACCCACCCCCATCTTCCTCCTGGGGGGGCATTGCTGTCACTGGCAGCTTCTGCCTGGGCCTTTGGTCCTGCTATGCTGAGTTGCTGATGTGGAGCCTGCCAGGCTGTGTCCCACGGGCTGGTTGCACTGGGAACCATCCTGCCTGGTCCTCTGCAACACCTGGGGAGCAGCTGAGGGGTGGTTCTCGTGGCTGCCACATGCTTATCACTTTGCTTGGGGGGGAAGTGCTGCCCTGGGTGTTCTGTACAGAGCTGGGCAGCAGGTGACTGCTTTTTGGGATCATCCACTGCTGGTGCTTATCTCCTTGCTATGAGCCTCTGCATTTCAAAGCTGGCAGAGTGCACTGCTGTGGAGAAAGACTGATTTTAAAACTCTGGTTTGAAACTCCAAGACAGGGATCAGAAAGAAAAGTGGAGTCTGTAACATCAGTTTAGTGTCCCACCATTTTGATGCAGAGACCTGTGAGGTCATTTGGTCTCAGAGGATGTCTGATGTGTGAAGAGGGATGGGGAAGCTGATGATCTTTAAGGTCCCTTCCAACCTGAACCATTCTATGTTCTCATGTTAGCAGGTCACAAAGATCAGAGTGGTATGGTCAGGACTGGCCCAGGACCTGTGTTGCCATCACAGTGGCCATTCCTAGCCTGGCCCCCAAAGATCTGAGCACCCTGTTCCTGCTCTGCAGGGATGGCTGCCTGCTGGGGTGGAGCTCAGCCTTGGAAGGGGTGGAAGAAATAGGAGCAATTGCTCACTCCATCTCTGCTCTTGGGGTGATGGGTCAAACCAGAGCCTTGTTGGTGATTAGCACGATAGCTGCAGGAGTTACAGCAGCAATGAAGGTCCCGGGAGCAACTGGCTGGGGGAAAGTGGTGGCAAAAGGGGGACCCCAATGCGATGAGTGCACAGTGCCACGGAGAAAGCGAGGGCTGCGTGGAACGGGACCGCGGGCAGAGCTACCCCGGGGGCTTTCCAGCTCCCTCCTGCCCTGGGGGGCCAGAGCCGGGCCAGTGAATCGGGGCTGGTGGCCACTAGGGGACGGTGCAGACCGGGCCAGGCGGCCGCGCTCGGTGCTCCGCCGGGGCCGGGCTCGGGCGCGGTGCTGGTGCCGGTGGAAGGGGTGGGAACGGGCGGTCAGTGCCCACCAGTGCCCGAGCTCGCCGGCTGCTGGGCTGCCAGCGAACACACATGTCCTCGTAGAGAGTAAACCCCGCAGCGAAGCAAAGGGACGCGGGGTTACCGGGGCCCGTGGCGGCCCCGCCTCAGGAGCTACCCCGCCGTGATCCCGCTGCGCTGGCGGGGCGGTGGGATGGCGGGGGCTCTGTGGTGGCGGCTTTGCAGGGATGAGGGTTGGAAAGGAGCGAAGGGAGGACTCGCAGTCGCGGGGCACCAGGCTGTGCTCGCTGCGGGGAGGTGGCAAGGGGTGAGTGTGGGTGACCAGCGGCAGAGTCCTCGCTCCTGGCAGGGAGGGTGCACCCGAGCATCGAATCGGTTCCCAGAGCTGCCCCTGGGAATGGGGCTGCTTTTGGCATCCTGGGCCCCTGCCAGTCAGCTCTGAGGATGGGGTTAGTCTCCCATGCTCTCAATCTTGTATCTTTTGTGAAAGTCTTGTTTTCACGATCAGCAGGATCACTGGCTGTAGTCTTATGAGTCCCAGCCTTACTTCAGTGTTACTGAGAAAAGGAGAGGAGAAGGGTCTTCTGGTGAAGGTCTGGCCTTCTGCCTGAACAAGAACTTTACCTCAGCAAGATATAAATATATGTAAAAACCAGGCTACTGCCTGATACTCAGCCCTGGGCTGAGAGAAGGTAGCCTCGTGGTCTTTTCTGTCTTTCAATCTGATCATGAGTGTGAATGAGGGGAGCAGAGCATCCAGTCACCTAGTAGGAACTATCCCTTTATCACTCTATAATGCATCATAAATGCTCCCTTGATGGTTTTCTATTGTATATAGCAAGCCAGAGCTGGATTCTGTTTCTGTTTTAGCTGTTTCTAACACTGTTCATCATTGCTGTATCTAAGCATGAGCTTACTTTGATAATAGGACTCCAAGCAGTGATAAAATAAAGTAAGATTAAAATAACTACATAATAAAATTCCAGATTAAGCTGAAACTACGGTAAATCTTTCAGAGTTGTAGAAAGGTAATAGCTAAGCTGCATGGACGCAGTATTTCATTGAATGGCTGTGATAAAATGTGTTGATTCACATTATAGCTTTATGTCTGTTTCTGTATAATAACCGTAACTACAGTTCTGCTGCAGTTTGGTGCTTAAAAAGACCTCTTTTGAATTTATAACTCATTGCTTATCTTTTGTTTGGCTTTTATAATCTCCAAATAGTGTGGGGGGGGGGAAGTCTTGTGTTATAATAAATGATGGGTGTTGACTCAGCACAGGGCCTGTTATGAAAATGCGAAGGGCAGATCCTTCTCCCCTGCTAGGAGCTCTTTGGTTGTCTTGATTCAGCATGATACCCCTGCAAGTCCTGATTTACAACTGTAGCTGCTAAGGAGAGAGAAGTGGGAGGTCGGAGTGAGTGGCCGGGACTGCCAGTGCCAAATGTGAAGGCTGCTGGCCTCCCCTTGGCCTCATCTCCCACACGTGGAGCTGCACATCACAGCCTTTACAGCCAGGCACCTGGCCACTTGTCCCTTGCTGGCAAGCTGCCTAATGGCCTCATCAACCTCCTGGCCACCTGTTCCCATCTGCCAGCAAGGATGATGTGACCCTTGGCTCTGGTTGAAGCCTTGTCATGGGTCTGACATCACTTGAGAGCTGTGAATCGTCTCAGCCTCGTTTGCTAATTGCAGCAGGTCTGCTGTGTGTCTGATGGCAAGTGCTGCTTCCTGAGGGAGGAAGCTGTGGAGCTGCCTTTGGAGTGATGTGCTGGGCAGCTGCAGTGGCCTTGGGTGGCTGCTTGTATCCAGCTCTTCTTCAGTTACATCATACGTTTTTGGTGCATGAAGAGTAGTTTAGGGCTGGGGAAGGCAAACACAGCATTGGGAACTGGGCTGAGGAGAACTGCCTGAGCCCTACATGTGGGTCAGGCTGACCATGTTCAGTTTTATGCTAACCAAGAGCTGTGGTTGTGGTAACTTGCAGCAGCAGTCAGGGCTGCAGGTCCCCCTTGGGCACAGCATCAGGTGCAGGAAGATGAATACCTCTCTCTGTTCTCATGCTGAGCTCAGGGTACAGGCTGTCAAACTGGGAACCAAATTGCTCACAGAGCAAGTTACAGATCTTCTTGCATTATAGAACTGATGGTACTTTTATATTCTTTTGATTTACTATTTATTCTTTCAGTTCAGATCTGTGATCCAGTGCTTGGCTCTGCTTAGTGTATTGATTAGTCCACAATCCCATCTGCCACTTTGCTGCAAGATATTGTAAAACTATTGTAAAGCCCTGAAACATTTCCGAAATAATATCTGAGCCTCATGCTCTCCCTGCCAATGAGCATCTCATGGAGCAGCTTTGAAGGCAGGCAGGGGAGGAAGATTGCTGGGGCAGGCTTTTAAAAGGACATATAGAAATTATTCAGCAATGTAAAACACAACACTCTGTGTTCCTTGAGGCCAGCAGAGGACCATGAGTGTTGCCAGAGAGAGATTTTTCCAGGCTTTGAGTGGAACAGGAGGGAAGGCAGCTCATCCTGCAGTGCCACCTTGCAAAGAGGCTTTTTCCACCTATACAGGAGTGGGTGTATGTGCCACGAGACAGGACTCTGTAGACTTGTCAGATGCAGAGTGTTAAATTCCTTGAGTGATGTTAATAGAGCAGATGATTTTTTCCCACTGCTCTGCACCACTTCAAAATGCTGACCCTGATCCTCTGGGATACCTGCTGGACATTGGGGCTGCTTCTAACAGCCCCTGCACCAGTCAGTGGACTGACTGACAGAGCTGTCTGTCCTCCAGTCTCATGGGTCAGGTACAGGAGTCAACTGCTTCTGTCCAGAAGAGCATCTCTCCTCAGGGACCTCCCTTCACTCCAGCCTCAGAGGTGCATTTCAGCTCTTCCAAGCCAGATGATGTTAGAAAAGTAGACTCTGAATTTTGAACATGCAAGAAATTGCCTCTGTAGGCTTGAATGACTTCCAGAGTGTACATGGTGCCTGAATGTTAATGTACATTCCAGTACACACCCCCAGAGCAGGGGATAACTTCAGTAAGTGCAGAGACGTTGCACCAAAGATGAATTTAGCCTGGGGGGGTTTGCTGGCAAATGCACAAGCATCAATCCCTGGTTTATTCCCCTGAAACCCTCACGTTTTTATTGATTTGTGAGCCAGGAGGACCCCAGAAGGCAGACGGGGAGTGGGAAATAACAAAGACATGTCTGTACATTGGAAAGGTGAATTGCTCCCTAAGAAAAAAATGATCCCAAGGGTGAGTGAGTCTCCTGTAAATACAGCAGCTACAGATGAAGAGAGTCCCTAGTAGATGAGAAGACCAAGACTGGAAGGTTGCTGTCAGTGAAACCAGCAAGACTGAAGTCTCCAGTGATCCGGGACTAATTCTGACCCTGCCTGTTACAGGCAAGATCAGTAAGTGGGTACAGCGTGGCTGGGAAGGGAAGCTTGATTTGCCTGGCAGAATGTGCATTTTAATTGCTCATTTTCTTTCCTTTTTTATGTGATTTGATTGTGAATTATGTTTTCTGCATTTGTAATTGGAGGGTAGAGCAGATGGTGAGGCTTTGTCTGAAGTGATATAGCCATTGAAATAACTCATGCCCCCGGCTGACAGTTTGCTGGGAAGGGTGTGTTACACCACAAGGGACCCAGGTTGTTGCTCTAACAGAGACCCACTTTTCAAATGATCTGAGACAGATCTTTACATGATAGGGGTCATATTTACCCCACTGAAATCCACATCCAGGCTGGTTTACACCACTTAGAAAGCTGTTCTGTGGGAAGAAGCTGCTTTGTCCTAACTAGAATGCCCACTCTGAGTTTGCCATCAGCTCTGCCATGTTTATCTCCATAGGATGTGCCACAGCCAGTCCTGCATGCAAACCGGGTTTCTTGGCTTGTAAGTTTGAAAGGGACAAGCTCCTTGGGAGATTCCCAGCTCTGCTTTGTCCCTGTACCCTGCACTGAAGGAGGATTTTGAAATTCAAAACTTTCAGCAGACGTTACAAGGCTGGACTGAAAGAGGAACCCTTGGAAAGCTGCAAGAGTTCAATGAAGGGTGAATTCACTTTGCCTCTCTGTGTCAGCCAGACACTTCCATTCATCATCAGCTTCCCACTTGGTTAGTGATTTGCAGTGAAAAAGGTTGGACTAGAGCCTCAAAATAGTAGTGGAACCTACTACTGAAAAAAAACTTTCCTAGAAAGCTGATTAAATACGTTCTAGACTTCCATTTGAGTCTCCTTTTATCAGGCATAAGCTTTTGGTGACATGCCAGTATGCAGAGCAGGGAGCTGAGCTAGTAACTGTATTTGTGGACCTGTCATGGAAAGGGCCTTTTCCATTTCTAACTTCTATACCTCTCCATAGAACTTGGGCAGCTCAGTGATACTTTTAATACAGTATTCTAATGAAAACCAGCATAGTTCATGTGCATCATTTTCCATCATTTAGTTTTCTCATTAGGAAAGCCAGTGTCTCCTGCAAGAGTCTTCACATGAACACCAGGGTAAAGAATGATCAGCACCCTGCAAGTGAGAGGAGAAACAAACCAAGCTCATAAGCCCACTTGTGTGCGTATCCAGTTTCCATAATAAGCTGCTCTGCCACCTTCCAGCCTCCTACCTCAGAAAGATGAGGTGGTTCCCTCTGCCTTTCCCTGTGCAGTTAGACCTGCTTCCCTTCAGCAGTCCTTGATGCAGTGTCTGGTGAACAAGGCTTAGGAAATGCTGACTTTTTTTTTTAGTTCTTTTCCCAGGCTGGCTGGAGGACCCTTGTTTCTGCCATTCAGCTCTGATAAATGGAAGATATATCTCATGGAAAGAGTCTAACCCACATTGGAGCTGTGGAGCACATGGCTGCCTCCATGCTGAAATGCATATGGATGAAGGGTTCACAGCCCTGGCTAGTGCCATCTGCCTCTTCTGCTATCTAGGAAACCTGACCTAAGAAGGAGATGTGGGCAGTGATGTGGGAGAGCAAAGGCTCTGTGATGGATGACACAAGGCAGTGCAATTTAAGGTAAACTTCAGGTTTTGCCTACATACACCTCTGAGCACTTTGGTGGCTGTCCAGAGGCAGCAGAAGGCTGGTGCAGCCTCCCAACTTCCCTGCACACCCTTAATCATAAGCAGGATCCTGCACCTCACTCTTCAGGCGGCACTGATGCAGCTTTGATACGGTTTGATGCATAAAGAACCACTTAGAAGGTCCCTAAACAGATCAAAGGGTTATGGGAGAGATGTGCCTGCTCCAGCAGGGCTCTGGTGGCTTCTGAAACACAACAGAGGGGGAGTGGGAGGTTTTCCAAGGGAATTTTGCTGTCTGTTGTGGCTGCAGTCAGATGGATGGGCTGCTGTGTGATGGCCCCTTTCATCTTTGGTAGCACTGAGTTACCTGTACGCTCTGTCTGTTGCTTGTAAACACACACACACACACACATATATATATATATATTTACTATTTAATACAGCAACACTGTGATCTCTTCCATTTGTAAAAATCTATCTAAAAATAATTAAATATATTCACAAATATACAGAGAGGAAAACATATCATTTAAGACACCAAATAGCTAGGAAAGGCAACACAGTAGTAATTCACTCCTATTTTTCATCTGATGTTTTTAAATGCCTCAAGTTTTCCTCTTATGGTTTATGATGTTATCATGCTCCTGTCTCAGACTACTACTTTAAAATACATTCTACAGTGTTATTTTCTCCATAAAGCCCTGTCAATAATAATAATTGCTCCTGTAAACCCTTCAGTTCCTACTTGCACTGTAACTTTGGATCTGCCAGGCCAGCCACATCCAGGTGACAGCCAGCGAAGCGCAGGCTCGCAGGTGTCTGCTGTCCCCCTGCAGGTCACACTACCCCACTCTGATGACTAATTCCCAGCGTTGGGCACCGATCACCAGCAAGGATGAGACAGCAGCGAGAGGTACATTTAATGGATTATTCCCTTTTGCCATCGGGAGCGCTGCCCTGGGCCTGGTTGCTCTGGAAGCGGCTGCTGGGCTGGTGCGTGTCGGGCTGAGCCGCTGGGCCCTGGGCAGCGCTGGGAGCCGCGTCTGCGGGAGCTGCCGCAGCAGGTTGTGCCCGGCCCGGCTGCTCCTCGCCCGGCTCCCCCCCTGCGATCGCTGCTGTTGTGAGTGTGCAGGCGGGGCTTTCAGCCCAGGGCTTCCCAGCCCGGAGCGGTTCTGGGGCTGCCTCTCACCCTGCGATAGAAACACACTGTTCAAAGTGCTTTTCTGACAGCACTGCTCCAAATCGTCACCCAACGACTGCTCCTCGGGCTTCTGCTGAGCAGCAGCTCCTCGCCAGCTCAGGCAGAAAAGAGCACGGCCTTTAGATGCTGAGGAGGAGGAGCAGGACGGGATCCCAAGCACCCTTCACAGCCGTGGAGATGCTGCCTTTATTGCCTGGTGTGTGTGTTGAGCTGACAGTTTAATTTCTGGTTGCAGTCCTTCCTCCCTGCTCCAGAATCTCCCCTCAGTCATTCCATGTGTCCTGTAATTTGTGCTTAGCCAAAGCAAATGGGCTTCTTGGAGCAATATATTGCCACCTGTTGTGACCTGCTGGGTTTTTCTTCCCTTACCTCTGGAAAGCATTCCCACAGTTAACACTGTCCTGGTTAGGATTGCAGCAGAAGCTTTGCTCTCAGTTTACAGCCCCTGCCAACTCATTTATAGCAAGGAAAGAAAAATGTGGAGTACTGCTCAACCATGAGAACATCCTCATGGTGCCTGACACTGTGCTTCTGCATGGCATTATTTTTCCTCTAGGGTTGTTTCAGATCATCTGAGAAAAGGGCAAGTTTGTCGGGATTTTTTTTAGGGATTTTTGTTCGTTTGTTTGCTTAAGTACTGGTTTAACTTTTTTTCTGAACTTTCAGTTTACTACATGGAATATTCTTGGATCATCTGAGATACTATCATCTGTTCTTATCTTCAAAGCACACTGCTAAAGAGCCACCAGGGAGCGAGTCTGGCTTAAGCAGGAATTAAGTGTCTCTCTGGGGTTTAAGATAGAAAGTGTGGCATCCTGCTGTTGGCATATAGCATTTGTTTTGTCCAAAAGTCACTTCAATCTAGTCCAATGTGAAGAGCAAGTCATCTTCTGGAACTAGCTCAAAAGTTTTCCATGTATAGCCCACACAGAAGAAAATGGGCATTTCTTCTGGTGCCTGGTACTTGCCCTGTATTCACAGCACCCTGGTGATGACAGGGCTGAGGAGCGATACCTGGTGGTGACAGAGTCACTCAGCTGCTGCCCTGACATGCACACATAGGTGCAAATAAAGCAGTTGTTGTGCAGCACAGACCCTGTCCCACCTGCTGAGCTGCTGGGCAAGCAGCCCGTGCTGCATTCTGGTCCCACTGTACAGCAGCTCTTTGTGCAGCCTGTAGCAAAACCCAGCTCTGCCCATCGCCCAGCAAAGCCCTTTCTCATGTTTCTGGTTTACTTTTTTCCTCACTTTGCCTCTCTCTATTTATTTTCACTACTAGATGTACCAGTAATAGCTAAATCACAGATCAGTTAAGTTTATCAGTATTTTGGAGGAGGTATTAGTAACATATTTGCTACAGAGTCAGTGAGGGGGAAGTATATTAGCAGGACATCTCATGGATGAAAATGTGTATTTATTTTTTTTCCCTTGCTGCCCAGTTCTTAAAAGACTCTGAAATGAACCTGACACTGAACAGCAGAGACACCCAGCTTCTTTTCCCTCCTTTATTTTATATATAAAATACAGATAACATTACATAATAATAATGTGGGGGGTTTTTTTTATAGGTATAATAAAAGTTTTAAGTATAGGGTCAAAACTGTTGCCTTACTTTAATCACAGTGTCTGTTGCAAGGAATATACTGCATTTTTCATCCCAGAAGTGTAATTCTGAAGACTGGCACTGACAGAAGTAGTGGTAACAAAAAAAAATTGTTTAGTATGGTTTTTTTTGTTTTTTGTTGTGAGTTGGTTTGTTTTTTTTTGCGGGGAGGGGGTGTTACTTTTCTTTTTTTTTTTACTATGGCAATAGAATTTTCATTTCTTTTTTTCTGCCATGGCCATTTGTACTTGTCATCATTTAACAAGCATATTAGCAATGAAAAATGTGAGTAAAGAAAGAACTACAATGTGACCACTCTGCAATTAGCCCATTATACGTATAATGATCCAGCTTGAGGAGTTCCCAGTGCAGTGCTACTTTCAGAAACTAATTATAGCAACTGCATGATAATAAACTGCACCACTGGTATCTGCTGCCTTCCCATCCAAGCAGCCGAGCGTAATTGCTTGGTCCTGGGATTGATCTGAAAACAAGTGCTGAGTTAATGGGGGGGAGCTGAGCAGAAGCCTGTCCTCACTAGTCACACGGGGAGGGGGTAGCCTATGGTGGAGATTTTTCAGGAGTATTGTCATGACAACTGAGTCAAGGAATTCCATTGCCTGCTTTTGTTACAGCTCTTTTGAGGTGAGAATTGAATCGTGGCATTCAATTTGCTGTTGAATTTTTGCCTGTGCTATGGGTGTGCTCCAGTTCGTGTCTGGGACTTGGTACTCTTGCTGGAAACAGGAATAATTGGAATCTTAGTGTATCTTGCTAGGTTATTCCAAACATCTCGGGACAGGTCTCTATGGTTTTGTGTTTTTTGGTTGGTGGCTTTTGTTTGGTGGTACCCCCACTCTCACTGGATTTGATGGCTTCACCATGATGGTAATGACCAGAAAATTCAGATACTTCAATCTGAGACCTGTAAATGAGCTTTTAATGCACCTCCTTCCTCCTCCAGCTGCAAACCAGCAGCATGCCCGACTGCTGTGGAAGGCCACACAGCAACCTGAGCTACCTCTGTCTGTCTGGGGCTGGAGGCTGCAGCTGGAGCATTGGGAGCACTGGGAAGGGTCAGGGTACAGCATGTACTGTGTGAGTTGTGTGTTGTGCTCCTACAGCAGCCTCAGTGTACTGCTGATTTATGGCTCATCTGGCTTGCAGGCAGAGCAAAAACCCTCTGAAGGGCTTTTACAAACTGCTCAGGCCTTTATTTGATTATTAACTGCTTTTTTTTTTTCATTTTGGTTTTAAAATTCCAGCATGGCTTTATTTGTGGTTTTCTATACTTATTATGAATTTATGGGCAAGAAGCAGAGAGCAGATATGAGTGGGTCACACTACCATTGTAGCATCAGTAGCCCCACAGTGCACCCTACTGCTGTATCAGCTCAGCACCACCCCACAGCACTGGACCCATAGCTGGATTTGGCTACGGAAAGGCAAATAAATGCATATGGCGATGATCACCCTGAGCATTCAGTCTCAGAACAGCTCTTGGCCAAAGCATGGGTCAGGCTGTGACAGCAGCTTGGGTGCTGCAGGAGGGGGGCACACAGTGGGAGGGTGCAGGCAGAGGGCCAGCAGACAGACATAATCACAGGCTCTGCCTGCCATTTAAGAGGGATTAAAGAGGTGCCATGGTGCTGGTACCATAACTCTGATCCCCCCTGGGTAAAACATGCAGGTATTGCTGGAGTGGGAGTGTGGCTGCAACCCAAAACCAAACTAGCCTCCCAATGCTCCCTGGTGGGGCTGTACCAGTGCTAACTAACTCCTCAGCTGGACAGCACTGTGTCTGAGCTTAGAAGGTGGGAAAGAATGGCAAAGACCTTCATTTTGTGCCAACACACACGAGTCAGCACTGATGCTCTGCAGCATCATCCTTGCCCACGGGCAACCTCTGTACTTGTGTTCTTTTTAAAGCCATTTGCCTATTTATTTAAACTATGTCTGAGGCTTCATGCTGCATAGCTGACAGGGCAGAGGCAGCCTTTGCTCCCCTGAGAGCTTGCTGACGAGTGCTGGGGCTATTCTTGGCTCACAAGCATCCAAGTGACCATGACAAACTCCAGAGCATCTGGAGCACCAGCTGCACTGCCAGCTCTGTGTGACTCTGAGATGCCTGGCAAGGCTGGCCTTTGCTTTAAAATAGCAAACAGTCATTTTCAGAAATTGTGTTTGTTTTTAAAGAAAAAAAGAAAATATAATAAAGTGGGGGCAGTAGCTTGTGTCAATCCACCCCAAATTGGAATTCAGAAACCAGGACATGTGTTTGTAGCTCACACTGCTTCCTTCAGTCATTGAGGAGACACTTCTGTAGTGCTCTGCTCCTTGCTGCTGCATCCCTGGCTTTGTGCTCATTTCCTTAAGCACCCCCTGGGCCCAGTATGGCTTGGGCTATGGTGTTGGTTAGAAAGCCAGAAGGTGTGAGGTGGCATTTGCTCCCCATGGTTCAAGAAATTTCTTTTATTGCTTGCTGTGTACAGTGACCTCTATCAACTGACAAAAGCCCAGCTGATATTTTTTTCTCTGTATTGACTGTAGCAGATAAAATCCATGGCTGCTGTCTCGGCTGGGACAGGTAAGGCCTGGGTATAGGGACAGGCAAACTGTAAGGAAATAAGGCCAAAGAGAGTTAACAGGCAGGGAAGTGCTGCCTGTCTTCACTCCATCCATAAAGCTGAGCCAGGGCATCAGCCTGGGGAAGCTGTCAGCAGCAGGGGTAGAAGCAGGACTAGGTGGGGATGGTCTTCCCTGGGCTAGTCTGCGTGCATTTGCCATCATCATGGTAGCTACAGCAACTGACTTGCTTCCCATTATCACTGGGAGCATCAGGACCTGCATATTAAAGAGGCATATTTATTTTTATTGGCTTTGAACATTTAATTAGCTGCCTCTGTACAAGGGCTACAGCCTTGACCTGTTTGCAGCACCTCAATAAACAAGGCTCTGTGCAGCAGTTCCCCAGGAAACCTGCATTTTGCAGCACACTTTACTGCACGAGGCCTTGGCAAAGCAAGGAAAAATGAGGCAGAAAAGGATTTTTGTAACCTGGGAAAAAAAATAGAAGTACTTTAAAAATACAGCACAAGCCCTAGACACAAACCAGAGATGTTACAGGCACAGAAACAGCAGCCTGTGAATGTGGGTTTATTGTCTGAAGCACTAAGAGCTGCTGCCCTGGGAGCACAGTCAGTCAGCAGCCTTGAGCCAAACAGCCCTGCAGGACCCCTGGCACCCTTGGCTTTGAAGAAGAGTTGTCAAAACCAACATATACAGCTAAATGAAGGGTTAATCCAAAGAGACAGGTGACAGAAGCACAGTGTGTTAGCTCTCCTGCTTGGTGGTATGTATTTCAGGGTGTGCTTCTTTCATCCTGCTGTAGCTGATGTAAATACCCTCAAGCCTCTTTCAAGGCTGTAGCTCACCTTCAGATCATCCTCCTGGGAACACTGGAATTAATGCAGCTCCTCTTTCCATGAAATGTGTCCGTGCTTTCAGTTTGATGCATGATGGGCTGCTTTTCTTCTTTTAAAACTAATCTTTCTTCTTCATTTTTAAAATAAAAATTAGCTTGCTGTTCATCTTCTATTTCCTTTCTGTGCTCTGAGCAGTGAGTAATTAGAGCTGCATCACACTGGAGAAATTACAACAATATAACATTTCTACAGTTAAACCTGCACAAGTCTATCTTTGAAAAATAATAAGCTGCTCTAAGGAAAATGAATTATCCCATTGGGACAGTCATTAGTCTGAAACAAAAGGTCTCAGTTTTGTTTGCCCACTTTCATTTTGAGCATTTCTTTCAGTACTGGCCACATATTGCAGCCCTTTTCTCTGTAGCTGGAACATAAATAACAATGTTTAAAGCAGTGTCAAGTCCGTCTTGGAATATTTGCAGATATCATAATATGAAGCAACTTTAAAAAAAAGTGCATTTTACAAATCTGTGTTGGTGATTATATATCATTACTGTTCATCAAACAAGTTCAACCAGTCAAGACTCATTTTCCTTGGCTATTTTTTTGTGAGCAAGAGGCTTTGAATGCAGCTACACATAGCTATAGCTTACATCAAAAGCTATCTATAGCTTACATCAAAAGCTACAGCTGTATGAAGGTACAGGGGAACAAGCAGTG
>VYZU01080085.1:0-18239 GCA_013401355.1 Ceyx cyanopectus
GCAGCACAGTATCTAAAAAAGTAACTTTCACTCTTCTTAGAACTTCCATGAGGAAACAAAAAGACACCATACAAGCATTTAAGTCACCTTACAATTACTTTTAGAACCTATTTTAAATGGTTTCTCATTTTAACTTCTCAAGATTTCAGCAGAAATTAAGTTTACTTAAGTAACAAAACACTGAGTGAAAAGATAAACTATTAAATATCCAGTGTACATCCACACCATGCAATGGATTTCTACAGCACAGATATTTCAGCTACTGAAAACTCAAACCAAGTTGTTGTAAAACTCAAACCAAGTTGTTGTAAAACTCAAACCAAGTTGTTCTGTGGCTTTCTTTCTCAAAGAAAATACCTGCTTTATTGCACACCATGTCTGAACTCCCAAACACTGCTACCACACCATACTACTCTGGCTGAATATTTCTATTTCTGGATGATTTTGAACATTTCCCTTAGCTCAGCTATTTTGGCAGCAAGTTTACCAGTGCATAACAGGATCATAAGCCCTTAGTGTCATCATTAAAAAGCTAACAACAAACACCAAAGTTTCTGAAGCACTTGCCACACCATGATGTGATCACTGAAATACACAACAGGGCAGCTTTGTGTAAAAATAGCTGAAAAAACCTTCCCTTTCTCCCTCAGCAGCATCACTATTAACTATGTTTGTGTGATTAATTACTTTTGACACCAGAACAAATCCAGCTCAATTGTGCTTGATTGGGGAGAGATCCCTTAGTTTTGGAGGTGCCAACAAACACCAATTTGCCCTGAAGTAACCCCACTTGGGGCTCATTCTTGCCACTTGAATGAAGTATTTATCACATTTTAGTAAATAAACAGGTTTTATTTCCCCACTTCAACAAACAAGATCAATTTTCTGTCTTCCCTAGCAATGCTACCAAGTGCCAGTTTAGGAGCCAAGTCATGGCAAATGAGATGCCACAAGTGAGACACAACATAAACTGCTTTCACCTCAGAGGTTCCTTCAGATGTCAAGAATTCATTCATACCTGTTTCAATTGTTTCTGCAAACTTCTCAAGTCCTTCAAAAGGCTGGGACCCTTCTCCTTGTTCATCTGTCAATTTTTGGCTAAGACACTCTTTTGCAAGCTGCATACTACTGGTCATAAAACTTGACCAATACATAGGCTCAGACCCAGATGCTGTGAAATAAAAGCAGTCTTCATAAATCTGGCTGAACATTTAGACAAAATGAAGTAATACATTTGGCACATCCAGGAAAGTGTGTTGATAGTAAGAAAAACACAAATTTTACTACACAATCTCTATTTATACACTCTACTACTTGAAAAATGCTATCATCTATTGAGGTTGTATTGGTAAAATTCTGGTATTTGAAAAAATATTAGGTACTAAGTCCTCAGGTACTAAGTATTTAGAGTAATTAAAAGTTATTCAGGCTGTGAGAGCAATTAAATTGTATTTAGTTCTCCAGATATAAAAGATGAGGCAACTTTCATGCTAAATTCCCAAAGAAACCCAGATTCTCACTGTCATTTTCACTCACAGGCTTACACTGTGTTATCCTACTGACACCTAATAGCCAGCTCCTAATTCTAACAGCATTTGGCTTAAACTATCCAAAAAAACTAGCTAATAAAAATGCCATTTCATGGTATTATTTTCATTTCAGCATATCTGAAACAGTCTGGAAGAAGAGATACAACATCAGGAACATTATCAACATTTTAAGCTCTTTAACAGAACATCAAGCAATTGAGAAACACCTGAGAGGTTTTTATTCAACTCTCTAACAATGTATGCAAATTAAATTTATTTCAGATAAGGCTAAGAAGTGACTAAAGCAAGTGTAGCCTTTTGCCTCTGAAAAAGTGTAAAGAATCTACTTAAAAAATAAAAAATAAGCCTACCAAGCCTTGGTCTTGGCCTGAAGACCATCTCTAGTCCTTTTACTTCTAATGCACAGTTATCCTGTAGCAAAGACCCCCATGGAACAGATAAAGAAATTGACTGGATAAATCCATCTGTGACTTCCAGAGGTGCATCTGCAGACTCCAAGATCTCATTAAGACACTAGAATAAAATAATATTAATATTATTATTATAAATAACAACAACCATAATTTTGCATATAGCAAATAAAACATATTGATGCTACCAGAAAATTAACTATACTCCAGAAGACAGCAATACAGGTTCTCTATGGTAGGTGTGTAATTCCTATTTTTGCACTCTGCCAAAGAAATTAATCTTTTTACCCTGATACATACTATAGTGCTGACACAAATTAGTCTACTCTTTCACCAGCAACACCTGCAGAGAGATGAAAACAAGCTGACAGTTACAAGAAGTACCTGTTTTCTGTGTCAACCATATTTCACATGTAATTGCAATGCAATGTTTAATTTGCATTTTTCTGGAACAATGGGACCAAATAAGCAGCTCTTTCTGCAGAACTTATTTGCCATTTCTAGTTCATATTTTAATGTGTTCAATGTTCAGCATTAATTTAAAAAAAATCAAGGTTCAGTGGATAAATATTCTAGAGAAACCCATCTGTTAATCTAATAATTTATTATGAAAAAAACTACAATCAAGTTGCCCTCAGTATCATACAAAATATATGAAATTGATGAGGAAAATGGAACACCAGCTCTGGAGAAGTAATGGAATTTTTGAAGTGAAGATGAAAAATATACTTTGCAATAGGTTAAAAAAAAAAAAAAAAGAAAATTCCTGGTTGTGCCCTGATTCAAAAATTTAGTTAACATTGATGTTATTGAACAAGAACTACTGAGGCTGCTTTAATAAAAGAAAAAACACCAAAACCACAATCTAAATCACATTAATCTGGTGAGTACAACTTTCTAATATATCCAAGACCCTGCTGAAGCCTGTGACTGTAATACTATGGAGGGAAGGAAAAGAAAAATTATGTGTGAGAAAACTCATAAACTCAGCATAAAAAGGGTTTTTTGAATAAGTATTTTAAAGTTGCTTTCTGTTGTATTATATTTAAATTGTTCTAACTATATGGAAGAATTTAAAAATAAAAATTCTGAAAAATATATCTTTTATTCTTCTCTCTTCTGGTAAAACTTTCCCATCATCTTAACCTGTGTCTCTGCTTATTCTCTTCATAGCTGTGTTTAGAATTTTGTTTGCTTGCATGTTCAGCTTTTCTTGTTTCCATTCCAAAGTCCACTTAAAGCAGCAGAAAAAGGCACCAAGGTTAAAGAAACAGAACCTGAAACTATTCTACTGGGAAATAATTTAAGAATCAAGGAATTAAGCAAGACTCTGCAATATCAAAACTTTCTTTTTAATTAAGAATTCTGGATGGCAAACAGCATAAGGCAAAAAATTATTTGGCATAAAAACTATACTTGAAAGTAACACAGATTACTTTCAAGTACTTGAAAAATAATTTGCTGTATCAGGAGTAAGCTAGTTACCATATTTTGAATTAATCTGACTTAGATGAAAATGTACATAGCAATAAAAAGTATTTTAGTACTTTCATTATTACATTGAAATTGAAGTTTACTAAGGAAAAAAAGATTATTCTTACAGCTAAGTTACTTCATAAACAAGGCAGTTGTTGCTAGAAAGGAGCAATTAGCACATTTCTAGTGGAACTTTGCAGCACAGCCTTCACATAAGGACTTTTTCCCACGTTATTGAAAGTTTCCAGATGGAAATCAGTTTCATCCCAGCAGTGAAAACACTTTTCAAGGTATATTAACATTCAACCACAAACACCTAGGATTTCACCTTCATGTTTCTAAACATCCAGTCTCCAAAGGCAAAGAATTCCTCAGGATCTCTATAAACACACCCAGTGCTGGCTAAAATATCTACTGATTAAAATGAAGTAGCCACAAAAATGGACAAGATAAAAAAAAATACACTCATCGTGGTGATTCATATAGAACAAGCTTTTAATGACTAGGGGGAGGGGGGGGAAAAAAAAGAGCTGCAGTTCTTCCCTGCCATCTGTTTTTGTCATCTGCTGGCCGTAAGTCACATGCCACTGTTTACAAGGGAAAAACGCTGCCTCATCAGCAGGGAAAACACCCTGAGCACTGCTGGATATAGATCTATTAGAAGATATATAATATTTAATGGCTGATACACCTCACCGACTGCTCTTTAGCGCTGGAACCGAGCTGCTGCTGCCCTTTCAAACGGTGCCACCGCCGAGTGCTCTGCGATACCCACTAGAGGGCATAATAAATTCAATTAAAGCCAGGCTAAAACTGCCAACACCGAGCATTTCAGCGTTCCAACATCTCCCCACCAGCATGGGCAACAACAAGAGGAGCTGGAAGCCACCGTGCTACTGGAAGACTGACACAGTGGCCATCACTGGAAGGCGATGAGTGGAATGTGGCTGTGGATGGATGGAAGTTGATCAGAAGGGAGAGAAGAGGAAAGAGGGGTGGGGGAGCTGCCCTAAGTGTTAAGAAATGGGTTGAATGTGGTGAGATCTCCCCAGAAAACAGCCACCAGCAAGTTGAAAGCTTGTGGGTAGGAGTTAGAAACCAGGGCAACAAGGGGAACCTTGGGGTTGGGGTCTACTACAGACCTACTAATCTCTTGATATCTCTTTAATCTCAGTGTTCTGTGAACAACTGGAAAAGCATCCACTGAAAAAAAACTGGAAAATCATCCACTGAAAGCATCACATATTCACAAGGAGTTTAGAATGTTTCCAGCACAGCCCAACGCATAGAGGGGGGTACAAATGTGTTTTCAAAGTACTCTGTAAAGCAACGATCCTAGTTGACACAGTGGGGTAAAAATGTGTTTTCAAAGTGCTTTGAAAAGCAATAACCCTGTGTATCTAGTCGACTGAACACAGCAGTGTTCACCTCATGACACCTGCCAGACAGGCAGGTAGAATTCAGTAATTAACCCCCAGAAACTTAATGAACTATTACAAACACTGACACAGACCTTTGGATGACTGCAGAAGGTTGAGGTATGCACACAGGTGAGTGCACAGACACATACACATGTAAGTGATAATCACACATGGAGAGGGGTAAAAAAACCAGCTTAATTTGGTTCAAAGCACAAGAGTCTCCCTGCTGAGCAGCTCCAACTAAAAACAGCTTTTTCCAAGTATTTTCACCACTGGAAAAGCAGAGGGGGGTTTAGAGACCTCCACAGACTAACCCAACTAGCTCATTCTCCCTGAAACATCAGCAGCTATTTTAGCTTTTATTTCCTCATAATTAAAAAGAATTTAAAATAATGAAGCTATAGGGCAGTAATAAAAACATAGCCCGAATAAACTATTTTTTTTTTAATGCTAGCATATCATAGAATAGTTCTCAAGATAAAACACTCATTCTGCCCGGGACTTTTTGCAGACAGGAGGCTGGGTCCTGAGAAGAAAGTGGGTGGCAGGCGGGGGCAGGGACTCAGCCGGTCCCTCAGCCGCAGCAGGAGCCGAGGGGGGAAGCGCCGGCGTCTCTTACCCACTTATCCAGCGGGACCTGCGTCAAGGAGCCGGTGCCCTGGTAGAGATCCAGGCTGAGCTGCTCCAGGCTGAGCTTCTCCTGCAAGAAGTGGCCCAAGTACCTCTGCAGCAGGTACCTGCAGGCTCTCTTCTTGATGGATTCCGAGAAAGGCCACGGCATGGCGACCGAGCCGAGGGGGCCGGGCGGCGGGACGGGGCCGTCACTAAGTCCCCCCGGACGGGCGGACAGTGGGAGGTGAGCGGGAGCCGCCGGGCTCAGCCTCGCCCCCTCACCGCGGGTCACCGCAGGGGCTTCCCGCTGCCAGGCGGCACCCCCGCCACCCCTCAGCCCGCCGGCGGGGCGGCACCGCCTCCCCTCCTCAAGCCGAAGCGGCGCCGACTGGCAGCTCCATCCTCACTCGGACACCGCCGCCGCCATCTTCTCGGCGGCCCTGGAGCACGGCTGCGCA
Organism: Ceyx cyanopectus; assembly: GCA_013401355.1. NCBI lineage: Eukaryota > Metazoa > Chordata > Aves > Coraciiformes > Alcedinidae > Ceyx > Ceyx cyanopectus. The sequence continues at coordinate 5,928 of VYZU01080085.1, forward strand.
GCAGAGCGGTGCGGGGACGGAGGCCGGGGGCCGGCGAGCGGGCAGACACCCCCGCACACTCCCCCTCCCCCGCTACCCGCGTTAGCTCTCCGCCGCCGGCGGGGGCGGCCGGACCGATCCCCGCACTGTTTGCCTTCTTCTTCCCCGCACGCCGCCGCCCCCACCCCCCTCCAGTCCCGCACCGACCGCCGTCACCGGCACCGTGACGTCCGCGCGGAAGTGGCGTCGCCGCGCGGAGGAGGCGGGGGCGGAAGGAGGTGCGGGATGGGGACGGAAGGAGGTGCGGGATGAGGGCGGAAGGAGGTGCGGGATGGGGGCGGAAGGAGGTGCGGGATGAGGGCGGAAGGAGGTGCGGGATGGGGGCGGAAGGGGGTGCGGGAGGCGGCGGAAGGGGGTGCGGGAGGCGGCGGAAGGGGGTGCGGGAGGCGGCGCGGGAGGCGGCGGTGTCGCGCCGGAGGGGCCTCGGTGGCGCCGGGAGCTCTCGCACGGGCGGTGGCGGCCGGAGCCGCCTCTGTAGCGAGCGGCTCTGGGGAGCAGCGGCAGCGCGGGGTCGCTCTCCGCTCTCCAGTTGCGGGCGTCGTGGTGTCCGGAGCCGTTTGGGGTCGGGCTGGGGCTGGTAGGTGGGCGGCTGAGGCGCGGCGCTGTCCCGGTGCAGGGGGCGGCTTCCCGCGATGCTCGGGGTCGGGGCGCGGGTGCGACAGAGCCTGGCAGGGGCTGCCCCGGGAGGGTTTGGAGGCTCCTCCTCTGGAGACTCTCAAGACCCGCCTGGATCTGTTCCTGGGGGACTTGGTCTAGGTGCCCCTGCTCAGGCAGGGGGGTTGCACTAGATGATCTTCTAGCTCCCTTCCACCCCCTGACACTGTGATTCTGCGCCCCGCGACTGTAACCGGTGGGGTAACCACCTCCTCTGCCGCCTTAGCTCCTTTGGCATCTGGTGAGATCCAGGGTAGGATTAGTGAGGGAGGGGTGAATGTTTTGCCAGCCCCTGTTCCCGCCTGGCAGCGCTGCTGAGGCACCGGAGCGCTCGGGGCAGTGTCCCCAGAGGCTTCGCCCGCTGCCCTGGGGGCGACTCTGGTACCCGAGAGGCAAATGCTGGACCCTCTGTGGCATCAGCGCCCACAGAGCCCAGCTCTTGGTGGGGAAGGTTGTTTACAAAGGCCAGCTCTATGTATCTGAAATGTTGAGACAATTGTGCATAATAAAATTGTCCTTTAGCGACTGTCAACAAAAAGCTGCTGTTCATATGTTTTGATAGTATCTGATGAGCCATCTAGTTTTATGTTCTTGTAAATTCACCAACAATAGGGTTTTGTTTTCTACAGCAATTTATTTCATTGGGGGGGGGGATGATGATTTGTCTTCCTAGTCATCCTGGATCAGCAGAGTGCAGAATTAATCAATGCTGAATCATAACAGAGTTACACAACAATGTGAATAACTTGGAAAAGCAGCAGCAACTTCACTCATTCTGCTTCTTTGTGCTCATTTCAACTTCTTAAACAGTTGTGCTTGGTTTTGAGTTCTCTGGACTGTCATTTCATGAAGTCACTGGGTCTCATTTGATTGGTTTATGGGATTAATATGAGTGTTGGTGATATGATAAATCTAAACTAAATGTTTCCATCTGCAGAATGGAGGCAGATTGCAGTCCCATGGAGTTGCCCAGTAATACAAGTTTTGGAGAGGATTCTGATTACGGAGACTTCGAAGGAACAGATGTGAAAGATATGAGACTGGAAGCTGAAGCTGTTGTGAATGATGTTCTGTTCGCTGTCAGCAACATGTTTGTCTCAAAAGCCCTTCCCTGTGCAGAGGACGTGGCCTATATCAATGTGGAGACCAGGGAAAGGAACAGATACTGCCTGGAGCTCACTGAAGCAGGACTCAGGGTAAACTAAGTAGTTCATAATTTCTTAAGCTTCATTGTTTTGAACCATGTTCATGTTCAGAAGGTGCCTAGAGAAACAAGTGACATTAAAGCAGTGTACATCTTCCTCTGTACTTTTATGAAAGCCTATTCTATGTGTTTTCTCCTAGAAAGTGGAACTTAACTAGTTCCTTCCATCATAGCAGGGAGAAAGTTGATGGGGAAAAAAAGCACTTATTTGAGACACAAAATGATCAAGATTAAAGCAGCAGTTTGTTGTAGGAAACTCAGTTTTGGGTATTCTCAGGTAGCCAGGCAGGTCAGTAATACAACACACGCAACTCCTTTTCATGCTTTATGTAATTTTTTTTGTGCATACACATAGATGAAAGATTTCTTTTCAGAGGCCATAATAGTAGATTTTACTGAAGTTTGGACAGAAGGTATTTGAAACTAAATACTGCATTACCACAGACTGCAGTTTAAATCTGCTATCTTTGGTCCTAACATTTCTGCTAACATTTTGCTGACTGGCAAAATTAACTGTTGTGATCTATGTTTCCAGAAATCTAACCATTGGTTTCTTCACTGCAGGTAGTGGCTTATGATTTTGATCAGACAGATGAGAGATTGCAGACTCCATACCATGAAACTGTCTACTCCTTGTTGGACTCTCTCAGCCCTGCCTATCGAGAGGTGTTTGGGAATGCATTACTACAAAGGCTAGAAGCTTTGAAGAAAGATCAGTCATGATTTACCCAGATGTGAGGAAGGTTGAATGCTGGAAGGAATTTGTAATATCACTGAGATCTTTCTTACAAATATAATCACAAACATATTAAACTTAATTTCTTGCATCAATATCTAATTCATGTAGTACTATATAACTTTTTGCTCCAGTAGAGTTGTGTGTGTCACAATGCTACTAAAAGCCACTTTGAAAAAGAACTAAATGTATTTATTTTACTTCTTTGTTGTTGTAGGTGAGCAAATAAGTTGCTTTTTACAATGTTCAAAGAAATTTGGTCTCTTTTCAAAGTGTTATTATCCAAAACTCTACAAAATATAGAGACTGTTATCTATTAAAGTAGTGATTTTTAATGTGTTTATAGGTCATTTTCACATCTGCTTTTTAAAATAGAAGCCAACTACTTGCTCTACCCAGTTAATTTTAAAAATACTTGGGAAAACTACTGTTCTGCAAAGAACAGAATTTCAGCTTGTTTTGCTACACATAAATCTGATTTTTTCTCAGCTTTGGTAACAAGAAAGGTCTTTTATTGAACAGGTGAGCTTTGCTTTTTTAGGATCTGAGATAAAACCAAGGCTCAGCACTGTTTGTTTTCCTTGTCTATTGCAACCAGCAGACTCCAGGTACTAAATGAACCATACTGCTAATACAGGAATGTATTGTCTGTACTGCAGAGTTAAGCACAGAATGAGGATGTAATGGGCTACATTTCCTACAGATGATGTTATATATCCTCTCTATATATATATATATGTATGCTATATTGTAACTGTTTGGGAGGCTTCAACAACATTTTAACCTGTTTCCTATTCTGAATGTGTGTTTACATGATGTACAGGATATACCCAAGAGTATTTTTGCCTCAGCCTTTACTTTCTATGATACTCTACTTTGGTACTCCCTTTTTTCACATGTTCTCCCTTGATTGTACAGCATCCTCTTCTAATGAATACTAAGTAAGCACTGTAATGTTCATTGCATTGCATTGGTTTGAAACCAAAGGCTGTATGAAGTTTGCTAACACATGCTGGAAGATAGAACATGTATTTTCTACTCAAAAAAACTGGTATAAATCTCTTTATAAATCTCTTGTTCTGCTGTAAGTTTTCAAGTATGTACTGAAGGGTGGACTTTTTACTAATTACAGTTGATGAGAAACACCAGGACTGTCAGGACTAACCTTCTGGGACAGTCAGACTTTTTGTATTCTTCTATTCTTCATTATTTGTGCATCTTTTAAATAATCCTGCCATGCTTTTGTGACAAGTACATGCAGTCCCTCTTTTGGAGCTATGCTTAGGGATACATGGGTTCTCCTGATCTCACAGATTCCAGTGACTTCAGCAGAGCTGGACTGACTTCTGCCTGCTAAGGATTAGTCATATTAATCAGAGAAGCCTATTAGAGCTTTTGTAATAGCTTTGGGGTAGTGATGTAAAACTATGACTGAAAGACAACTGTAGTTAATGTTTTCCAGGGCTTGATTTAATGTTTATTATCTTTTTAGCTTGAAGTTTCTGATATTAATTCTCTGCCCTAGGGTCTTCTATGCTCTTTTGCACACAGGTCTGTGGCATGTGGTTAGTCCTCTGTGAGGAGAATGTACTTTACCAAATTTATATTTGAATATTTTACCTTGCAACTCATTCCCTTGTTTAATTTCATTAACTAAAGCATTAAAGAAATGCACTATTGTGTTGTAGTTTTCTTGGGGGGGAGCTATTGGAAAAGGAGGAGGGAGGAACCAGTCATCATGCCCATAAAAAAAAAATATCACATAGTTAACAAGTATTTGAAAACCTTTGGCTGCAAACTTGTATCTGCTGAAACATTCTTATGGGGAAAAAAGGTAAAAGAGGGGTGTGGAAAAGAAGTGTTAGGAATACAAGTGCAAAAATGCCAAACTAAATGGTACATAGCTAAAAAGGACTTGGGAGTGCTGGTGACAGCCGACTGGATGTGAACCAGCAGTGTGCCCATCAGCCAAGAAGGCAACAGCATCCTGGCCTGGATCAGAACAGTGTGGGCAGCAGGAGCAGGGAGGTGATTGTGCCCCTGTACTCGGCACTGGGGAGACCTCACCTTGAGCACTGTGTCCAGGGTTGGGCTCCTCACTACAAGGATGTTGAGGTACTGGAGCCAGTTCAGAGAAGGGCACCGAAGCTGGTGAAGGGGCTGGAGAGTTTCTCCTATGAGGAGAGGCTGAGGGAGCTGGGATTGTTTAGTCTGGAGAAGAGGAGGCTCAGGGGGGACCTTCTTGCTCTCTACAGCTACCTGAAGGGAGGTTGTAGGGAGGTGGGGGTCGACCTCTTCTCCCAAGTTCCAAATGCCAGGATGAGGGGGAATGGCTGCAAGTTGCACCAAGGGAAACTTAGGTTGGATATCAAGAAAAATTTCTTTCCAGAGAGGGTGGTTAGGCATTGGAATGGGCTGCCCAGGGAGGTGGTGGAGTCCCCATCCCTGGCAGTGTTTAAAAGCCGTGTGGATGTGGTGCTGGGGGACATGGTTTAGGGACCCTGGAGTGCAGGGTGAACCGTGGGGCTTGATGATCTTAAAGGTCTCTTCCAGCCAAGCGATTCTATGATTTACTCCTTGTCTCACTCCCACTTTCTCCTCGGGCACACGAAACGCTTCTCCACCTTGAGATCCCCCTGGTCCTCCCGCACTGTCCGGCGGGCGGCAGAAAGCCGAGGAGCCCAACCCTGTCCCCAGTACGCAGCCGCCGGCGGTCGCGCAGCAACGGGCCGCGTCCCCCGGCTGAGGCGGCGCAGATGGCGGCGGGGCCGGCTGGGAACTGCCGGGTCTTCCTCAATCACCTCGACTCGTACTGCGGCCGCAGCGTTGGCGAGGTGACGGCGGCTTCGGCTTCTTACTCGGTGCTCTCTGCCTTGAGGAGCCGCCGCTCCCCCCGCCGCTCCCCCCCAGCCCGTCCCGGGGCGCTCCCGCCGGCAGCGGGGCACGGAGCGCTGGGTGGTCTCCGGTTCGACCGGGGGGGGAATCTGGGGTCACCTCAAATACATGTTGAGAAGAGGGGCTGGGGACAAAAAGGGGTTAAGATAGGGAGAAACAAATGAGAGTTGGGAGCGTGGCAACCAGAATGAGATCAAGCTACTGATCCATCTGATGATGACCAGGATATCGACCATCGGGAGGATGGTCCTTCCACAAGCAGAGACTGGACTTTAAATTTCTTTCTTATGGAATCAGATAGTTAAAGCCCTTAAGGCCATATTTCGAATGAATAACAGATGTAAATTTCTATGTAAGACTAATACCTAGTAGAACTGTCATGTAGAAATGGGCTGCTAGACAAACTATATCTTTTTGATCTTATAAAAACTAAAAGGGTGAATTGTGGATGCTAAAATAACTACTGCCTGCAATTTTCCTTCTCGTGGGATCACAAAGACTCCCACCAGCTGCCACCAAGGTGACATCAGTTCTCACACTGCACACCCATGTGTCTGTGCATTGCAGTATTTGGCCCGCTGCGTTGTTGGGGCATCCCTCGAAAGCACAGAAGAGGAGGAGGAGGAAGATGAGAAGAATTCAGAGACTTCTGCTGAAGTTTCTACCAGGCCAAAAGAGGGAGTTTACCAAATAGTGGGTACTCTTTCTAACCCAGACAGTGCTAAGCCAAGTTTTGCTGAGGAAATATATGCAGTAAGTGTCTCGTTTCCATTAGACAATACTAGAAATACTGCAAATTGTGTAAAATGACCTGCCTTAATAAAATGTATTATTGCTGCTGGAAGCTCTATACATAGATTTAATTCTTCTCGTTTCCTGTATGCTGTTGTCTCCTCCCTGATAGAGCAAACAGCAAAAAAAAAAGGAATTCAGACTCAAAATAGCTTTTTCAAAGCAGATAGTTATGGACAAGACATCATCTCTCTGATGATGCACAGGTCTGCTTGATTTATCCCTCCAAACACACACTTCAGATATCTTGTCTGCCTGTAATCACCATTTTAAAGGTAGTGGTTCTGGAATCAAAGTTAATTTTCCCCCTTCTTTAATTGTTCACTGAAATCACAGCTTTCACTGGCAGCTAATTGTTCTGATTACCTACATGCTGGTGTAAGGGCATGTCCAGAGTTTGCCTTCAGGACTGTGATCACTCACTGATTTTATCATAGTCACAGTTGCACTGAAAAGATGAATCCTATAATACAACCAAAAATTGTACCTAACTTTGAACTCTCTTAATGTGTGCTGTAAATAAGAAGTTTCTGCATTTAATCTACATTTCATCACTTTATTTGTATCTGACAGAGAAATTTTAATACCCATCTTATGAATTATTCTAGCATGCTAGTGTTAGAACATTATATCACTAAGTTAAACTTGAAAAGGAATTTTTCATCTTTTTTTTTCTTTTTTTTTCTTTTTTTTTCTTATTTTAAGTGACAGATTCTATTTTTTTCCCCAGGTCTCTTCTCAAGAAGAGCTCTTAAGTCACCTGCTTGAGTGTGATATTGTTTCATATAACATCACTGAGGATGCAACTCAAATTGAGGAGGCAAAGTGGGCTGCTTCTGGTTGGTATAGCTATCAACTGAACAGAAAACTGGTTGCTGTAAAGCCATCAAATATTTACCATTAATATATAATGAAATTGTTTGGGATTTATAGTGTATTTTAACAGAAAACTGTGTTCTTTAATGGAGAAATGCTGGATGAATTGTTTGGTCATCAGCAAGAAACCATGGAATGCACTCTAATGAATGAATATAAATTTTTATATTATATAAATATATTTATTATATTCCCAATAAAGAAATGCTGATAACAGTCCTGAAACTTACTCCTGATTGTTATATTCGATTTTAATAAGCATCTTTTGATGGTGACAGTGCAATATAGTTCTTCATATGATAGTCAAACTAATTTATGCTTTCTGGTTTGCAGTATAAATAGTTGGTTAACACCATAAGTTACATAACCCACTTTGATTAATTTGCTCTAAATTAAAATAAGGAAGCTTTACTTGAATTCTGTAGATTTTCTGTTTCAATCATGAAAAAAACCTACACTTTTCTTTGAGTATCTCAACAGTCAATAAAGATGAATCATTTCTTAGTATAGATAGATTTATGTCTTTTCCTCCATAATAGGTAGCTCCACTAAGATTACATTGATTTCAAATAATTTTATTTTTGTTATCATTATTTTGTCTGTTTTCTTTAATGATTTATTATTTTCTACCAACCTGAATAAAGAGTATTTCCTTAAAAATAAGTTTCACATAGAACATTATGGTATAAATGTCTATACAGGACCTTTACATAAAAGCAAAAAATTACAGTTTGAGTAATACAGTTTACAAGAATTTAAATCATTTGCTTTCATTTAACAGCTCTACATAAGGAAATAGAGAATTTTGCAACACCAAAGTCATTCATCCTCATTTCAACAGTAATGACCTGGGCAAAAAGCAAACTCCCTGACCCTGTAAGTAATAAGAAAACTTTTTTTTTCTTTTTTCTTTTTTTTTATTTTCTCTCTTTTTTTTTTATCCTTTTCTCTTTTTTCCCTCTTTTTTTTTCTCTTTTCTCTTCTTAGTTTTTCCATTTAATGGAAAATATTCATTACATTCAATTAAGCAAGGTATTTCAGTATGTACTTTAACAATAGCTAATAAAATTAGTTTCAGCAAATGTCTGTGGGTTTTTTTTCTCATGATCCTTTCACCCCAAACCACTACTCCCTGAAAAAAAAAAAATTACATTTGTTCCCGTGGATAAAGAAGTTTAGACACTGGGCTCCAATATACAGGCATTAGGGATAAGAGGTAAAACCAGTGTAAATACTTTATGCAATGTCATCAAAAAATCCACATTTGCTACATATTTACTGGAATACATGGTTAAATCAGCATTTAGACTAACAAATACATCTGGATGTGTATGTTGGGTATTGTCAGGAAGCATGTGGACACACCATGCTATGCTGNAATCAAAGTTAATTTTCCCCCTTCTTTAATTGTTCACTGAAATCACAGCTTTCACTGGCAGCTAATTGTTCTGATTACCTACATGCTGGTGTAAGGGCATGTCCAGAGTTTGCCTTCAGGACTGTGATCACTCACTGATTTTATCATAGTCACAGTTGCACTGAAAAGATGAATCCTATAATACAACCAAAAATTGTACCTAACTTTGAACTCTCTTAATGTGTGCTGTAAATAAGAAGTTTCTGCATTTAATCTACATTTCATCACTTTATTTGTATCTGACAGAGAAATTTTAATACCCATCTTATGAATTATTCTAGCATGCTAGTGTTAGAACATTATATCACTAAGTTAAACTTGAAAAGGAATTTTTCATCTTTTTTTTTCTTTTTTTTTCTTTTTTTTTCTTATTTTAAGTGACAGATTCTATTTTTTTCCCCAGGTCTCTTCTCAAGAAGAGCTCTTAAGTCACCTGCTTGAGTGTGATATTGTTTCATATAACATCACTGAGGATGCAACTCAAATTGAGGAGGCAAAGTGGGCTGCTTCTGGTTGGTATAGCTATCAACTGAACAGAAAACTGGTTGCTGTAAAGCCATCAAATATTTACCATTAATATATAATGAAATCGTTTGGGATTTATAGTGTATTTTAACAGAAAACTGTGTTCTTTAATGGAGAAATGCTGGATGAATTGTTTGGTCATCAGCAAGAAACCATGGAATGCACTCTAATGAATGAATATAAATTTTTATATTATATAAATATATTTATTATATTCCCAATAAAGAAATGCTGATAACAGTCCTGAAACTTACTCCTGATTGTTATATTCGATTTTAATAAGCATCTTTTGATGGTGACAGTGCAATATAGTTCTTCATATGATAGTCAAACTAATTTATGCTTTCTGGTTTGCAGTATAAATAGTTGGTTAACACCATAAGTTACATAACCCACTTTGATTAATTTGCTCTAAATTAAAATAAGGAAGCTTTACTTGAATTCTGTAGATTTTCTGTTTCAATCATGAAAAAAACCTACACTTTTCTTTGAGTATCTCAACAGTCAATAAAGATGAATCATTTCTTAGTATAGATAGATTTATGTCTTTTCCTCCATAATAGGTAGCTCCACTAAGATTACATTGATTTCAAATAATTTTATTTTTGTTATCATTATTTTGTCTGTTTTCTTTAATGATTTATTATTTTCTACCAACCTGAATAAAGAGTATTTCCTTAAAAATAAGTTTCACATAGAACATTATGGTATAAATGTCTATACAGGACCTTTACATAAAAGCAAAAAATTACAGTTTGAGTAATACAGTTTACAAGAATTTAAATCATTTGCTTTCATTTAACAGCTCTACATAAGGAAATAGAGAATTTTGCAACACCAAAGTCATTCATCCTCATTTCAACAGTAATGACCTGGGCAAAAAGCAAACTCCCTGACCCTGTAAGTAATAAGAAAACTTTTTTTTTCTTTTTTCTTTTTTTTTATTTTCTCTCTTTTTTTTTTATCCTTTTCTCTTTTTTCCCTCTTTTTTTTTCTCTTTTCTCTTCTTAGTTTTTCCATTTAATGGAAAATATTCATTACATTCAATTAAGCAAGGTATTTCAGTATGTACTTTAACAATAGCTAATAAAATTAGTTTCAGCAAATGTCTGTGGGTTTTTTTTCTCATGATCCTTTCACCCCAAACCACTACTCCCTGAAAAAAAAAAAATTACATTTGTTCCCGTGGATAAAGAAGTTTAGACACTGGGCTCCAATATACAGGCATTAGGGATAAGAGGTAAAACCAGTGTAAATACTTTATGCAATGTCATCAAAAAATCCACATTTGCTACATATTTACTGGAATACATGGTTAAATCAGCATTTAGACTAACAAATACATCTGGATGTGTATGTTGGGTATTGTCAGGAAGCATGTGGACACACCATGCTATGCTGTTGCACTTCTTATATTTAGGGTTATAGAAATGAAGTTTTCAAGCTTGTGGAATGCTATCTATAATAGCTCTATTATATATATNGTTATATATATATAATATATAAAATATATATAATATATATAAAATATATAAAAATATATATATATATAAAGTAGTTTAAACATCTTTTCCTGTGAAAATTGGAGTTGATCTCTTAACATTTTCCAAAAGTTTAACCTCAAGTATCAGATTTCTTGAGAATTTCAAATGAAAGCAATATCAAAGACAATTTAAAATGCATTTTAACCTTTTAGGCCCCTAAAAATTGGTTCTGTTTTGAGATATGTATAGAAGTCACATTTTTTCCTTCATAGGATGATCCTGAGATTCCTTTCACTGATGAAGATTATCGCAGAAGAAAATCTCATCCTAACTTCCTGGATCACCTAAATGCTGAAAAACTCATTATCAAACTTGGGAAAACTGTACGTAAAGAACTTTTTAATAACCATAGATTGTTTGGTATCTTTACTTTGAGCATTATCCTAGTAATGGAAATTACCAACAACTTGAATAAATGTTAAGAATATATTATTCTCTTGATAAATGTGGGTAACATCAATTATTCCTAAAATACCAAGTATAGAGAAGAATGGAATCTCTTTTGATGCATGTCTGCTTAATGCAATTCCCAAATTCTGCCCTTTTTCCTTAGCTAGAAAATAATGCTTATCTCCTTAAAAAATAAATATGTATTTTCATTGGTTGCATCACAGAGAATTAAAGCTACAGATAGTTTGGGGAAAGACTTGAGGATGAAAGAATGTAAAGGAATATTAGTGTAGTTTTAAAGAAAAGCAACATCTTTAAATATTAGCAAGCTGTGTTAATATTAGGTCTTATTTCAATATTCAGAAGATGCTGTGGCCACACCTTGCACATTCCTGGGTAGTTTGTGCTCTTGGAGCAGAGGGCTTGTTAACTTCTACCCTATAGTTCAGTTTAAAATCCTGGCTGCAGACCTGACCCAGAACAACTGGAACAGATATTATCACTTTGTGGGTTTTTTAAATCACTTCCTTCAGCTTTGTTTTGACCTCATTAGACTATTAATCTTACCAGAGAACAGAGGATGCCTCTCTCCTTATTTAAGAGCTATTAAATATGTGCCAACAGTGGCTCACCTTGTGCTTCACACCTTGGGGAACATTGACACTGCTGTCATGAGCAATGGAGTACTGTGGAGGTTGGGAAAGAAAACTGGGAGACAGTTAAACACAATATATGATGAAGATGTCATTTGGCCATTCCCTCTGTGCATTAGCACAATAAATCCCATAATAAATCTCATTTATTTTCCACTGTGGAAATTTAACAGACTAATTATACAGGGGGAAAAAAAATCTTTACTCTGATTCAAGTCACTTGTCATGCCCTCCTGAAAAATTAACACTAGATATTCTTCCATTCTATTCCATTCCATTCCATTCCATTCCATTCCATTCCATTCCATTCCATTCCATTCCATTCCATTCCATTCCATTCCATTCCATTCCATTCCATTCCATTCCATTCCATTCCATTCCATTCCATTCCATTCCATTCCATTCCATTCCATTCCATTCCATTCCATTCCATTCCATTCCATTCCATTCCATTCCATTCCATTCCATTCCATTCCATTCCATTCCATTCCATTCCATTCCATTCCATTCCATTCCATTCCATTCCATTCCATTCCATTCCATTCCATTCCATTCCATTCCATTCCATTCCATTCCATTCCATTCCA
>VYZU01080085.1:18532-38821 GCA_013401355.1 Ceyx cyanopectus
GGTCTTTTCAGCACATGTTAATGGAGAAGTTTGAAGCAACACTCTACTTGGTAGCCAGTCAATTTAGAACTGGCAGGAAAGTTTTAATTACCTTTCTGTAGAAAGAATAAGAATACATCAGACTTACAGGGTTATATATATATAATATATAAAATATATATAATATATATAAAATATATAAAAATATATATATATATAAAGTAGTTTAAACATCTTTTCCTGTGAAAATTGGAGTTGATCTCTTAACATTTTCCAAAAGTTTAACCTCAAGTATCAGATTTCTTGAGAATTTCAAATGAAAGCAATATCAAAGACAATTTAAAATGCATTTTAACCTTTTAGGCCCCTAAAAATTGGTTCTGTTTTGAGATATGTATAGAAGTCACATTTTTTCCTTCATAGGATGATCCTGAGATTCCTTTCACTGATGAAGATTATCGCAGAAGAAAATCTCATCCTAACTTCCTGGATCACCTAAATGCTGAAAAACTCATTATCAAACTTGGGAAAACTGTACGTAAAGAACTTTTTAATAACCATAGATTGTTTGGTATCTTTACTTTGAGCATTATCCTAGTAATGGAAATTACCAACAACTTGAATAAATGTTAAGAATATATTATTCTCTTGATAAATGTGGGTAACATCAATTATTCCTAAAATACCAAGTATAGAGAAGAATGGAATCTCTTTTGATGCATGTCTGCTTAATGCAATTCCCAAATTCTGCCCTTTTTCCTTAGCTAGAAAATAATGCTTATCTCCTTAAAAAATAAATATGTATTTTCATTGGTTGCATCACAGAGAATTAAAGCTACAGATAGTTTGGGGAAAGACTTGAGGATGAAAGAATGTAAAGGAATATTAGTGTAGTTTTAAAGAAAAGCAACATCTTTAAATATTAGCAAGCTGTGTTAATATTAGGTCTTATTTCAATATTCAGAAGATGCTGTGGCCACACCTTGCACATTCCTGGGTAGTTTGTGCTCTTGGAGCAGAGGGCTTGTTAACTTCTACCCTATAGTTCAGTTTAAAATCCTGGCTGCAGACCTGACCCAGAACAACTGGAACAGATATTATCACTTTGTGGGTTTTTTAAATCACTTCCTTCAGCTTTGTTTTGACCTCATTAGACTATTAATCTTACCAGAGAACAGAGGATGCCTCTCTCCTTATTTAAGAGCTATTAAATATGTGCCAACAGTGGCTCACCTTGTGCTTCACACCTTGGGGAACATTGACACTGCTGTCATGAGCAATGGAGTACTGTGGAGGTTGGGAAAGAAAACTGGGAGACAGTTAAACACAATATATGATGAAGATGTCATTTGGCCATTCCCTCTGTGCATTAGCACAATAAATCCCATAATAAATCTCATTTATTTTCCACTGTGGAAATTTAACAGACTAATTATACAGGGGGAAAAAAAATCTTTACTCTGATTCAAGTCACTTGTCATGCCCTCCTGAAAAATTAACACTAGATATTCTTCCATTCTATTCCATTCCATTCCATTCCATCCCATTCCATTCCATTCCATTCCATTCCATTCCAGCCTATCTTGTTCTATCTTGGGTTTACTAATATATAAAGCCAGCAAAATTTGGTTTACAGGTTGAAACATCAGTGAGAAACTGTTCTTATTTTTCCTCTGCTGACTTGGAGCTATAAGATTATGGAATAACTTTCATCTTTGTGATGTTAGAAACGTGAAGATTGTAAATAGTGTCCCCCAAACCTTGCAATAACTTCTGCCACCAGTAACACCCAGGTGAACAATTGAATGCATTTTTCTGACTGTTCCAAAGCACTGAGTCACTATGTAACTAAGGTAATCATATAATTAGAGTCTAAGTTGGCCAGACTGGATGTCTGTTGAGAAGACAGTGGAACAGTGAAGCAGAACATGATAAAGCAACTTGAATATTTTCAAGACATACTTCTTGGAGGCATCTCAAGAGGAGCCCTTTTCCTCCAGAACAGCTTCAGTGAGAGTCACTGCCTCTCAGAAACCAAGTTGCTGTTAGCACTTGGAACAGGAAAGCTCCAAAGCATCTGTTCTTCCCAGTAGTAGGTCATTAGCCTCCCTGGATTGCAGTTCTTACTCATGTCTGAATTCCCTGGCATCTGGGGAATGTGCCATCTGTGAAAGAAATGGTGTTGCCACTCACCTGCAAAGAGCTCAGAGGGAGATACTGGGGCTCAGTGGGAGATGCTGGGGCTCAGCAGCTCTATCAGTCATGTCAAGAGGGTCTTGCACCTAGAAGGGTTCCTTAACCTTCCTATCTGTTCAGAGGGCAATTTAATGGCTTAAAGCCGTATTTCATCCCTCTGAATCAGTTTATCTCCCACTTATATTTTGCTTAAAACTCATCAAGAGTTGTGAGCTAGAAGCCTCTGCTTTTTGCCACTATCATTTTCCACCTTTAGCTGTGTGGGAGGGCATTTTCTCTGGGAGAAGTCATGCACTCTGGGGTCCTGCCAAATTCAGGATCTGTGGAGAAACATCTGCCTAGCACAGGTAGAAGAGCTCTCATCTCCCAGCTCTGTTCCCAGAGGCATTACAGCTCCCGAAGCCACTGATTGGCACCAGTTTCCCACTCCAACCTTGTTACTGGACTAAACCAAAGCACTGAAAGCACCAAAGCCCGGAGCTGACTCCGTGGCTAGAATGTGACATCTAGTGGCTTTAATTAATATTACAGAGCAACCTGAAGGTCTTTCCCCGGCACTGTAATTAACTGCAGCTTGCCTAATCCTTCTCTCGTTTCTTTAAATCGAGTATATCCCAGTCATCTCCACCAAACAGATCTTTGTGGAGGATTTGAACCTGTTTCCCAGGTCTCGGTTTCTCAGCGTAAACTCTGCTCCACCAGTGGCTGCTGCAGGGGAAAGGGGAAAATCTCGAGTTGTTCTTCCCACAGGAGAAACAGCATCCTTGGCTTTCACAAGGGGCAGGTTTTTCCTGCTGGGAGATGGAAATTACAGCGTGGTTTTTTTTCCTGGGGCATTTTTGCAGCCTGTCCAGAACAATCCTGGGAGATTCTGCTTTCAGATGCAGTTTGTATCATGCTACTACCCAACAAAACCGTGTGAAAACTTAATATTCACTGTAATATCTTCTGCTTTTAAAGTTCCTCATCATTACTAACAAGATGTTGCATTCAGCTGAGTGTTTTAATTACAAAGCTTCATTTGGAAGTACACAGATAAAGGCACATCCACGGGTACAATGCACTGATGGTACAACTTGTCTTCCCTTTAAATGATGTTTTGCATATGCAAGTGTTCTTAGTTTTCTGGTTCTGAAATAGGATGAATTTGATGACAAAAGATGCATTTTTGCACCAAAAAAAAAAAAANTTTTCTGGACAATTTTGCTCCTTAAAATTAATTCATTTATTTATTTTTTATTTCTCTATATAACTCTCTTGATCCAAGCAGTAATATTATACATAAACAGGCAACCAGGATGGGCAAATTTGTGACATGATGCAGTAATGCTCAAGAAAAAAGTATCTAAGTTGGTCATGTTGTGTGGTCAGGAAAATATTTAGATAGTTCATAGACTTTTTATTTATTTTTTTTACATCAAAATAAAAATAAAGTTAATTGTAAAATCATTAATCAAGTATTCCCCAATTATTTAAACAAATACAAATACAATGCAACTAAAACAAATAGCTTCAATGAACTTCAGACTTATTTTTCTTGGAAAAAGAAAACAGAACTATGAGTTATTTAGTTCACTTCATTGATTTACAAACTTAAAATGTTATTACCTCTTATTTTGTTTTCTTTTAGAATTTCACTTTAAATGTAGACAGGCCAATTCTGAGTGAGCAATGTTGTGGGTTTTTTTTAAATGAAATATTAGCAATATGACTTAGGAAACTATAGGATGTGCATTAACTACCTAGCTAGAAAATTTAACTGATATAATCTACAGAATTTGTATATTTATTACAAAATAATTTCATTTTCAAGGTAAGTCAGTATGCCATTTGCAGTACCATATTTTTATAAAAACTTTCTTGTTGATTTTACTTCACAGAACAAACTTAAATTTTCAACTTATGTCGTTGCCTCAGGACTTCAATATGGAGCTGGGGAAGGAGTCTTCCACTACTTTTTTAAGGTAAACATCTAACTATTTTTGAAGGTTCATTTAATTTCTGGGGCCCAAACCACACTGTATTAGAGTGTGGTTTTAGTAGCTTTGGAATCACAAGCTTAATGCTTTTCTCTTTAAAATTATTTAGCTACAGTGGAAGTGTCTTCCATTAATTTTTAATTGAAAATAATTAATTAATTAGATTAATAAGCTTTTTAAGATTTTTCCATAACTTTTGAACAGTATCTTGATATGTATATTACAGTGAGAACATGTCTGTCATGTCACTGGAATCAAGGATACTGTTTTTCTTCTTAACATTTAATTTCCTTTTTTTTTTTTTCCCCAAGCATTTCTTTTATTTGGGCTACAAGGCAATATTTTTCAAGTTCAAAGAATATTCTTTAAAAACAAAATAAAGTTTCTTGGTTTTAATAGGCTGCCACTTGGTGTTTCTCAAGAATTGTTTCATTTACTGCAGTTCCATCAATCCTTCAAGAAACTTTTAATCCTGAATATAGAGATTTGCTTAGTAAACAAGTGTTCCTTTTTTAGCTCTAATTAAAACTGACCTTCTTCTCACTTCATTCTCCATTTGTTCTTTTCAGTTAGGTTGGCTTAGTGAGTCTCCTGTGATACCTGTTTTTGGAGATGGGAAAAATTTTATTCCAACCATTCATGTTCTTGATTTAGCAGCGTAAGTGATAAAAATTTCCCCTGGACAATGACTGATGCATAGCTGGATAAATCCAAATGCACTAAAAAGTGCTGAAATGAGTGCTACACAGCTAGATAACAAATCCAAATACACTAAAGAGTACTGAGGTTTTGAAATTGGGGTAGGTGGGCTTAAGAACACTCTTTGGGCCTTCTTACTGGGTTGAATAGAGCCTTCTGTTTATTATTAGATCAAACAGGCTACATTTCTATCTTCTACAGATGTTTTTTCTCCTTGGAATTTCTTTCTAAATAAAATCTCTAGCTCTGCTTCTTTATTAAAGAAAATAGATATGAAAATGTCATGCTCTGAGAAGTTCTGCAAGATTTTACTGTGCTGTTTCCAAAATGCACTGAACAAGGAAATCCCAGTGTCCAGTTTTGGGCACCCCAGTTCAGAAAAGACAGAGATTTACTGGAGAGAGTCCAGCTCAGGGCACCAAGATGCTGAAGGGAGTGGAGATCTCCCTGCTGAGGAGAGGCTGAGAGAGCTGGGGCTCTTTAGCCTGGAGAAGAGGAGACTGAGGGGGGACCTCATCCGTGTCTAGCAATATGTTAAGGGCAGTGTAGGGAGGATGGAGCCAGACTCTGCTCAGTGCCATCCAGTGACAGGACGAGAGGCAATGGGAGTCAGTTGGAGCACAAGAGGTTGAGGGGAAACACAAGGAAGAACTTGTTCCCAGTGAGGGTGGCAGAGCCTGGCAGGAGCTGCCCAGGGGGGTTTGGAGTCTCCTGCTCTGGAGACACTTAAGACCCTCCTGCATCTGTCCCTGGGTGACTTGGTCTAGGTGCCCCTGCTCTGGCAGGGGGGTTGGACTAGATGATCTTCTAGCTCCCTTCCAACCCCTGACACTCTGGGATTCTGTGTTGTTTTTGTAACTACTGGCCCTGACTATACTGCTTTGTTTCAGAGTGTTACAAAACATAGCAGACCACAGGCCCAAGTTTCATTATATACTTGCAGTAGATGTGTCTATGCACACTCTTCAAGAATTAATCAAGGTAAGAGATTTCTTTCAGTTCTTTCAGGTTTTAAGAGCTATACACCTTACTGAAGCAGCAGCTTCACGGTCTCCCTGAATTATCTTGTAAATGACATGGAAAAATATTTTGAAATCCTCTTAGAAATGAGTAGTAATGCAAGATCTGGAGTGTGGTACCAGTTAACTGGCACAGAACTGGTCATGGGCTCTACAGCAGGCTAATTTTATATCTGCTATAGATGTTTACAGAGCTATTCACGAGGGTTTGCAGTGACAGGACAAGGGGTAATGGATTTAAGTTAGAAAAGGGTAGATTTAGGTTAGACATTATGTCTGTGTTTCACATTAATGGGCATGGAAAAGAATTTGGAAGCAACTTAATTCTTCAGGGTATCTTTGTAGATAACTTCTGAGAGGATCTGCATAAAAATGTACAAAAGATGATAGAATAAACTAACAAAATTTTCAGAAAACTGAAAGGGAAGTGATGAGAAAAACTGAGTTCAAATAGTTCCTAAGCAGTTGGAAGTTGTACAGAGGTTTAGAAGTTTTGGAACACTTAGTGTTTTTATTCTGTAGGTTGGTTGGTTTTGGTTTTATTTGTTGCAAATACTAAAGAGGAAGTAATATAGAGCAAAATAAAAGTGTTTATTACTGACATTAAAGTTAACATGCTGGTCTTTGCTCTATTTCAAATCCATTTCAAAATCAATCTATTTCAAAACAATACACTGTTTTTTTAGGTGTAGTGTAATGTAAAATTTAAAGCACATATTCCACAGAAATCCTGTACATTTTTTTCTCAGAATTTGATTTGCTAAACGTGTTTGGTTTTGTTTCTGTTTTAGTTGTGTTTTTGTTTTTTTCTTGATAGTGTATCAGTAAAAATGTTGGACCTGGAAAAATTGAGAAGATTCCAAAAGAAAATGCATTCCTGAGCAAAGAGTTAACAGTTAGTACTTTTCTCCCCTCCTTTATTACTTAAGGGTGTAAACTTAAAAGTATAGTATCACGAAATATGGAATTTCTTTTTTATTTCACAAGAAAAAATCAACCCTGAAACATGCCTGAAAAGATATACAGTGAATTTCAGTGTAGAAAACAAACTGAAGTTTCACCATCACATCACTGTCTGATTTAGAAGAGCAGTGGAGCACTGATGTCACTGCTGCACTGAGCACACTGGAGCACTCCACAAAACCTACACAAAATGAGAAAAATAACAATAATAAAATGTTCATAATGAGGTGTAACTAAGACTGATGAACACAGAATTCAGAAATTATGTTGTATTCACCTATTTATCTAGAATAAACTCTTCAAGGGCAAAATAAACAGATTACCACCCTTGAGAGTTTTAAGATGGTACTTGATAAATTTATGGAAGAGGTTTATCTGTATTTATCTGAAACCTTTATGTTGCACAGAGTAATTATTTAATGTTTCATATTCTTATCTATTCAGAATACTCAAATACAAATGCACATTAAAAAGGTTTTTAGTTTTAATAAGCTGTTTTGCTTTGCACACAAACCTTCTTTCCCTATCCTTTCAGTCTTTCTATTCTCACCACTGCACCCTTGCCTCTAGTTTAAGCTAAAAATGTTGGTTTAATATGCACAGCTTAAGCCTGTAAATAAATTTTGCTCCCTCAGCAAATGCATTTGGATATGCTGTTTGTGAACCTGAGAATGGAATCTGTGTTTCTAAAAGAGACTTTCAACATTGAGTGGGTTTCTCGGACAGGACTGGTGGAGAACATTGAGCAAATTGTCCAGGAATACAAGAAAAATCGAGGATTGCTGGTAATGCTCTGGTGTACACTATTTTAAAGTGCACCTTGCTTTTCTTTTTTTCCCAGTACAAATGGTTATATCAACACAAGCTTGCACTTCTTTAAGTAAAAAAAAAATAAATGGAAGACATAGATGCAAAATAAGTGAACACAAAAACTGAAAATTAAATTGAATAGGTTAAAAAAGATGGAATATAAATTAAAACTTTAACAAATTTTATTTTTTATGCCAAATATATATATATATAATGCCAAAAATATGCCAATTAAATATCTTTTATACCAAAAAAAACTGTAAATGTAAACCTGGTGGGTTGGACTAGATGATCTTTCTGGGTCCCTTCCAACCCCTAACATTCTATGGTTCTATGATTCTAAATGTAGATAATCTTCCTGCTGGAGAAGCTGCTGCTCTGAAACTAGTTTCTGTGTACAGTGGACAGCATTCCTGGGATATTTTGCTTCAAGAACATAATAAGAGTATCTTTTATTTAAGCTTTCTTATACTAGTCTGTAGTTTGACCAGTATTTTGTGAGTTTGTAATATTTAATTAGCCAGGATATTCAACTGCAATATAACTCTCATTTTCTAAGTATTGATTATTATGATAAAATTAGTATGATAGAATCTTAATTACATAGGATAGGTGATAAGAGAAATTGATAATATATTAAGATTGTGATTAATCTGAAATTTTAGAGGCCAAAATTACCATTTTGATGACAGCAACTCTACCTCAGTTGGGAAGTGGAGTTACTGCATGTGTGTAGTGGAATATCTGCCACCTCAGTCCCAAATTCTCTGCATCCTTTCTATGGGGTTGTGTTTGGTCTCTCTTGATGATTCAATCACTACTAGTGCCCACAGGAAGGTGACTTATGAGTTTACTAAATACATACATAATACATTTAAATTAAGCAACTGTGGCACTCAAAGCCTGTAGATAATAGGAGATATTCAGTNCTTTCTATTCTCACCACTGCACCCTTGCCTCTAGTTTAAGCTAAAAATGTTGGTTTAATATGCACAGCTTAAGCCTGTAAATAAATTTTGCTCCCTCAGCAAATGCATTTGGATATGCTGTTTGTGAACCTGAGAATGGAATCTGTGTTTCTAAAAGAGACTTTCAACATTGAGTGGGTTTCTCGGACAGGACTGGTGGAGAACATTGAGCAAATTGTCCAGGAATACAAGAAAAATCGAGGATTGCTGGTAATGCTCTGGTGTACACTATTTTAAAGTGCACCTTGCTTTTCTTTTTTTCCCAGTACAAATGGTTATATCAACACAAGCTTGCACTTCTTTAAGTAAAAAAAAAATAAATGGAAGACATAGATGCAAAATAAGTGAACACAAAAACTGAAAATTAAATTGAATAGGTTAAAAAAGATGGAATATAAATTAAAACTTTAACAAATTTTATTTTTTATGCCAAATATATATATATATAATGCCAAAAATATGCCAATTAAATATCTTTTATACCAAAAAAAACTGTAAATGTAAACCTGGTGGGTTGGACTAGATGATCTTTCTGGGTCCCTTCCAACCCCTAACATTCTATGGTTCTATGATTCTAAATGTAGATAATCTTCCTGCTGGAGAAGCTGCTGCTCTGAAACTAGTTTCTGTGTACAGTGGACAGCATTCCTGGGATATTTTGCTTCAAGAACATAATAAGAGTATCTTTTATTTAAGCTTTCTTATACTAGTCTGTAGTTTGACCAGTATTTTGTGAGTTTGTAATATTTAATTAGCCAGGATATTCAACTGCAATATAACTCTCATTTTCTAAGTATTGATTATTATGATAAAATTAGTATGATAGAATCTTAATTACATAGGATAGGTGATAAGAGAAATTGATAATATATTAAGATTGTGATTAATCTGAAATTTTAGAGGCCAAAATTACCATTTTGATGACAGCAACTCTACCTCAGTTGGGAAGTGGAGTTACTGCATGTGTGTAGTGGAATATCTGCCACCTCAGTCCCAAATTCTCTGCATCCTTTCTATGGGGTTGTGTTTGGTCTCTCTTGATGATTCAATCACTACTAGTGCCCACAGGAAGGTGACTTATGAGTTTACTAAATACATACATAATACATTTAAATTAAGCAACTGTGGCACTCAAAGCCTGTAGATAATAGGAGATATTCAGTGAGAAATAAACAAAATAATACCTTTTTATTTTGTTTTTAATTGTAATAATTCTCTTTCTCTATAGTAAAAAGATTATTCTTTAAAAAAAAAAAAAAAATCCAGATTTTTTGATTTATGTTATATTTTAGTCTTCTTTTTCCAGCCTCTCAAAATTTACATCCATGGTCCTCCTGGGGTTGGCAAATCTACCATTGCTGAAGAGCTCTGCAAATACTACAAGCTACATCACGTTAAGATAAAGGATGTGATTTCTGAAACAATAGCAGATCTGGTGTGTTGCTGTTTTCTAATATTGCTATTATTTTCATTTCTGTGATTTAAAATTTTTACATTAAAAAATTAATTAAAATATTTTAATGTAATAATATATTATTATAATATAATTATAATAAAAATATTTCTAATTCCATTGTTTTATAATTAAAATCTTGTTTGACATCCTGGTCACCTCTGGGACATGCACTGAAATCTTCCAGAGACTCAAAGTTGTACCATATGTCCAGGAGCATACATGAAATAAATGGTTAATTTTAATGATTTATTTTGTTTTAATTACATCAATGTATAAATGAAATTTGGCTATGGAATTTCTGAATCTGTTTCTGATCTTCAGGAGAAAATTGTGGCTCCTAAAGAACCGGACTCTGACAGTGTGGGAGAAGAGGGAAAAGAGGAAGAAGAGGAGGAAGAGGAGGAGGGTAAAAACGTAGAAGAAACACGGGATTTATTAGGTCAAATTAAAAAAAGCATGGAGCAGAATGCAGGTAGGAAATACAAAGTACTAAGAGGAGATTGAGGTGAATTTCTGTGTATCCTCCCACCCAGTGGGCAATGAGGGAAGTGAATCTTTGTGAGCCCAGCATCTTTCAGGGGACCAGATTCACTTCCCTCCTTGTCCTCTGAGCGGGACAGACATTGTGCAACACTCTGAAAACAGAAAATCATCAAGTCAGCTGCAGCTTTAGAACTTCAGTTTCCTGGTAAAAGCAAGAATCATTCCCTGTCCATTTGTATGTTAATTAAATTAAAAAAATAAACATTATATACCTTGTACATCAAAAGTGGTTATTTTTTAATTTTTGGAGTCCTTGTATAATTGTAGAAATTCCATCTTTCTACTTCCTTATATCATTTTTTAACCCTATAAGCTCACTTATAAGTATGAGCTTGTATATTAGTATATATAATCATATATTAGTATATACTAATACATTTTAAAATAGTAACATACTTTTTTTTTATATACAATGGTATAGAAATATTAAAGAGTTTTAAAATCTGAAGTAAAATAAAATAGGAAACTAGAGTCAATAGTTGCAAAAGGACAAAAAATGAGGTCAAACCAAAATTTTTGCTCCTGCATATTTGCTCAACAATTTTAGGTCAAGACACTTTGTATGTCAGTCTGTTAATATGAAAGTGAAACTTGTAAAATCTATCTCAGATTTGTTTTCCAAGACTGTTAAGTGTTGCTGATAACTGTAAATAGAAAATTGTCACTTTTTTCTGTATTTCTTTGTTGCTTCTATTTAAATTTGATTGCCTTGTTAAAAAAAAATCATGCTTATTATCCTTAAAGTTCTGCCATGTTCATATCATCCTTGTAAACACAAATGTAATTTTATTTTATAGCTACACTTTGCATTCCACAGATCACTGACACCATGTAACATACAGTGACTCAAAATACATTGATTTTTTGAGGGTGTATATAGAAGCTCTTCTGATAAATGAATGAAAATGGTAGCAAAATAATTTCAGATGTGTTTTCTATAAACTAGGTACCTATTCACCTTCTTTGTGTCTTAGGTCGTCTGGAAGATCAGTATGTTATTAAATTTATAAAGGATAAACTCAAATCTATGCCTTGTAAAAATCAAGGATATGTCTTAGATGGGTACCCAAAGACCTATGAANAAATTAATTAAAATATTTTAATGTAATAATATATTATTATAATATAATTATAATAAAAATATTTCTAATTCCATTGTTTTATAATTAAAATCTTGTTTGACATCCTGGTCACCTCTGGGACATGCACTGAAATCTTCCAGAGACTCAAAGTTGTACCATATGTCCAGGAGCATACATGAAATAAATGGTTAATTTTAATGATTTATTTTGTTTTAATTACATCAATGTATAAATGAAATTTGGCTATGGAATTTCTGAATCTGTTTCTGATCTTCAGGAGAAAATTGTGGCTCCTAAAGAACCGGACTCTGACAGTGTGGGAGAAGAGGGAAAAGAGGAAGAAGAGGAGGAAGAGGAGGAGGGTAAAAACGTAGAAGAAACACGGGATTTATTAGGTCAAATTAAAAAAAGCATGGAGCAGAATGCAGGTAGGAAATACAAAGTACTAAGAGGAGATTGAGGTGAATTTCTGTGTATCCTCCCACCCAGTGGGCAATGAGGGAAGTGAATCTTTGTGAGCCCAGCATCTTTCAGGGGACCAGATTCACTTCCCTCCTTGTCCTCTGAGCGGGACAGACATTGTGCAACACTCTGAAAACAGAAAATCATCAAGTCAGCTGCAGCTTTAGAACTTCAGTTTCCTGGTAAAAGCAAGAATCATTCCCTGTCCATTTGTATGTTAATTAAATTAAAAAAATAAACATTATATACCTTGTACATCAAAAGTGGTTATTTTTTAATTTTTGGAGTCCTTGTATAATTGTAGAAATTCCATCTTTCTACTTCCTTATATCATTTTTTAACCCTATAAGCTCACTTATAAGTATGAGCTTGTATATTAGTATATATAATCATATATTAGTATATACTAATACATTTTAAAATAGTAACATACTTTTTTTTTATATACAATGGTATAGAAATATTAAAGAGTTTTAAAATCTGAAGTAAAATAAAATAGGAAACTAGAGTCAATAGTTGCAAAAGGACAAAAAATGAGGTCAAACCAAAATTTTTGCTCCTGCATATTTGCTCAACAATTTTAGGTCAAGACACTTTGTATGTCAGTCTGTTAATATGAAAGTGAAACTTGTAAAATCTATCTCAGATTTGTTTTCCAAGACTGTTAAGTGTTGCTGATAACTGTAAATAGAAAATTGTCACTTTTTTCTGTATTTCTTTGTTGCTTCTATTTAAATTTGATTGCCTTGTTAAAAAAAAATCATGCTTATTATCCTTAAAGTTCTGCCATGTTCATATCATCCTTGTAAACACAAATGTAATTTTATTTTATAGCTACACTTTGCATTCCACAGATCACTGACACCATGTAACATACAGTGACTCAAAATACATTGATTTTTTGAGGGTGTATATAGAAGCTCTTCTGATAAATGAATGAAAATGGTAGCAAAATAATTTCAGATGTGTTTTCTATAAACTAGGTACCTATTCACCTTCTTTGTGTCTTAGGTCGTCTGGAAGATCAGTATGTTATTAAATTTATAAAGGATAAACTCAAATCTATGCCTTGTAAAAATCAAGGATATGTCTTAGATGGGTACCCAAAGACCTATGAACAGGCAAAAGATCTTTTTAATTGTAAGTACTGCTGCTTTTGTTCTTATTGCTGCTAATATTGGCATTGTTACTGCTCTCAGTGCAAAACAAAGTTGTTTTCAGATGATGCTTAAAATGTAAGGAGGATTGTGGTGCACCTGGTTTCATAAATGCACAAGAGAATTTGCTGTCAAAGGCATCTAAGACACAAGTGCTTCATGAAGTTGAGTGGCTGTTGAATGAAGGATCCAGCCAGGGCACCAACACATTGCTCCTGAGCCAGACTAGAGTGGGTGTATCAGATTAGCTACAGTCATTATTATTATTTCAGAGGAGCTCTCTAACATCCATTTCAAAGTGTGAGCAAGCACTGTCTATGCATTAAGAACCATCCCCATATGTAAATTACAACATATTTGAAGGAAAACATCAACAAATGTCTTGTTCAGCTGTAAATTCTGCTGTTCAGGCAGTTTACTGACCAAAAAAAGCAGATATTCAGTGGCAGAACCCATTGTAAGCATCCCTGTCAAACATTGCTGCTCAGTGCTCTGAGTCCCAGGTTTTTTTTCCCAGTCCTCTCTCTGGTTTTGGCAGAATAATGAACTTGTTAAGAGGAGAAAGCAGGGTTAAGACATCAGCATGGACACATCCACTGTCCAGGCAAACAACTATTGCAGTCCCAGGGTAGAATTCCTGAATCCTCTGACCTGGTGTCCAGGATAGATTAATTTCCAACAATTGATATAATTTAAATACAGACAAACCTGTCTTTGCACTGGGTACACTTCTAGCAAATATAATGATATTGTTTTTTCAATATTAATGAAATTGTCAATCATATCTTATTTTTTTATAGTGGAAAATGAAGAAGAAACTAGAGGCAAAATGTCTTGTGATGAATTAATTGCACCTGGTAAGCCTGATAGATTTCTTTTTAAATAAACAGGAGTTTTCAAGTACTGCTGCCACCAACAAGAAGTCTAAAATATCACTCCATCTGTTCCTATTGAATTTAACATAAAATAAAGATATCATTTGTGTAATGCTGCTGCCCTTACATGAAAGGGAACAGTTAATCTAAAGGAAGGGGTTTATTCAGTTTGTGGGAGTTTTGTTGTTTATTCTTTTTTCTTTTCCTTTTTGTGTGTGAAAATGCCATCAGCTGTGGACTGATAACAGCAGCAGAGGCTGCCTTTGTTGTGGTAACAGCAGCTATTAATGGAATAAACCAGCTCCTGAAGTTGGCATATTAAAAAAACAGAAGTTTATCTCTAGTGTGATATCTTGAATGTTACCAAATTAATCTTACTGCACCAGTTAAGTTGGGAATCCAGAGAGTGGTTTTCATCTATGCACAAATGGCTTCAGCCTGGTGCTTTTGCCAGTCTTGATTTCTCTGGAAGTTTTGATTACATTCAAACAATAAATTTGATATATTTATCATTGTAATATGTGTCCAATTAGGTAATATAACAGTTGAATATCTCAGATACTTAGTGTTTCAGTAAATGATAATTCAGTGGCTTTGGTGGAAAAATTCCTTAGTCCTTGCACTTATGACAAAGGTTTGATTTAAACAGCAGACTTCTGGCAAGGTTGTATTTGCTTATGAATTGCTGATTTCTGAAGTAAATAATGTCTGTTATTTGTCAACAAATTGGTGAATTATCAGTTCATTGGTGAAATTGGAATATGTAGTTTTAGAAACATGTCTCAATGTTGGATTGTTCTGTGTGGAGAAGATGAATAGAGGCATTTGAAAATTCTCTATAAAATTCCCATTTATTTAGGTTCAGTTGTGGTTTAAAATTTATTACTGACACAAAATAGTTAAGAAAGAGGAAAAATAATAATATGAAAGCACTGATAATGTTTTCTTATTCACAGAATTTGTTATTTCTTTGACTGCACCTGATGAATTCCTTATAAACAGAATAATAAATCTACCAGAGAAAGTTGTTGCTGGAACTCATTATACTCAGGACAGGTTCCTNTAATTAAAATAATTAATTTACAGAATACAGATACAAATATTCTGACTTGTTCTCATACAATTAGGCTGTTTTAAAAAATAGAGGGGAGTTAATTATTATTTTTTGTAGGCTAAATGATCAGAGTAATTTTCTTACTTAGGTTACAGACTTTTGCACTGGCACCCTTCCATATGGGCAGTATATTTTCATGGACTTTCAATATTCTGGTTGCTTCTATTTTGTTCTTTAGACTTATCTTCAGATGCCATGACAATATCTAGGTAATCTGTAAATGATGAAGCATGAAAGAAAATTATTAGAAATTAAGGGTAAAAAGCTAGGACTGAATCTGTTTTGCACTGTACCTGTGTGTGAGAAAATTTGTTGTCCCTATGGAAATCTTCTTTGGGAAATCTTGAGAAGACTCCTGTCACCTGATTATTCATAAACTGTGAAAAAAAAATGGGTTTAGAGGAGGGGCACAAATCAAGACAAGAAATAATGAGGGGGAAACCCTGCAACTAAAATCAAGCTGCTGATTTTTGGAATGTCCTGTTGAGATGAGTAATCCTAGAATGGTAGAGGTTGGAAGGGACCTCTGGAGGTCATTGAGTCCAACCCCCCTGCCAGAGCAGGAGCACCCAGGCCAGGCCACATATTTTTGCTGAAGCTAGTAAAGGAAATCATGTAGAAAACAATTCTGTTTAGTAAAAACCTGATTTTTTTTTTTCGTTTTAAGCAGCTTAAAACATCTTGACAATTCAAAGTGAGCACCAACTATTTTTAGGTGTTGCAGTTATTTACTGATGTCCACTGATAATTGCCAAAAGCCTTGACAACTTGTCTCTGATGTTGTTGAAAAGATGCAGTCAGGTTTGAAGATCCTGAGAACAGACTCATTGTAAAAGAGATCATCAAAGAAGTCGGGGAGCCCAGGAACTATGGGCTGACAGATGAAGAAAAGGAGATTCTGGAATGTAAGGCAGCTGAGGAAGCCCTGAGCAGGGAAGCTGAAGAAAAAGCTGAACGAGAGCATAGAGAGGCTCAGGAAAGGGCTGAGAGAATCAGAAACTGGGAAGAATGGGTAAGCTAATATATTTATTTTTTTTAACATTATGTATGTGTTTTAGATGGCATCCAGCAATCTGTTATGCAAATATACTTGGAAAGTGTGGAATAAATCCTCGAGTTCCTTATCTCATACTTTAGATCTGCCTGAGAACGTTCACAGTGCATTTTGAGTCCCAACCTACAGGCTTTTTTTGATTACAGAAATGGCATTTTTTTACACGTTGGCATCAGCATGTCTTTGAATATTTATATGATATTCTTGTTGTGCTGTGCTGTAGCACTTTTACCATGTATTAATATCCACTGAAAACAATTGTGTTTTTCCATAACCAGCATTCTAGAACTTGCATTTTACTCACTTCTAAGCAGATGACCAACTTTTAATCATTATGCCTTTCAAACAAGAATTTTTTTAACTGAACACTGATCAACTATCACTGATCAATGGAATATTAACTCAATATTCCAGCCTGCATTGCAGAAAGGTGTCTGAGCCTTCAAGAGAAACACCTCTGAGAGCTGAGTCTTCACTTCAGTGAGGACTGATGCAGTCTGAAGGATGCTGATACTCTAACTTGGTATAAACATTCTAAGGGTACCTGACCATAAAGGATTTGAACATGATGCTTTTTGCTTCTTTACTTTGCCACACCTAAGGACACTTTAGGAGAATTACCCGAAGGACACACTGTAAGAATGTTCTTGTTCACACCCAAAGTCAGGTTGTTTCAGGCAGTTCTGTTGTATTCTTCTAGAGATACTGAAAACCAAACTGATCATGCCACAGAGATCCTTCTCTCCCATTTGAATGTAAACACAGCTACAGGAAAAGAATGCCCTGAAATTCCTCATTTTCTTGAAGCATTTACACTGCTCGATATTGCCTTGTAAATAAGTTTTGTTTGTTATCTCTGCTTTACAGATTCTTTCAGCATCATCTGAAAGCTTAGCAAGGGTACTTGCTACATTTTTAGCTCTACTCAATCCAAAGCCATCTAACTTTGGAGAGAGCATTATTCAAAGCTCAAGTAGGTGTTAAATTTAAGCACATATTTAATTTAATCTTTTAAGTAGGGAGATTCTCAAGAAATCTCAGCAACTATTCATTTGCTCTGGAGACTGCAGATGAGCTGCTCACTGAGTAGTGACCAAGGACTGTCTGCAGGGTTTATTCTGGAGCACTCCTGGGTCCAGTGAACAAGGAAATATCTTTTACAGATATTGGGATATTGGTTTTAGCAGAACATTGGGGGTTTTTGTGTCATGCCTTGAGTATAGAAAAGCAGTTTTCAGAGTATCAGCTGCTTGCTGAATCTTTGACTCTGATGAATACACTGAGAGAAGAGAGAGCAAGAAAAATGGTTTTGAGTAATCTGGCTAAAACTACTGCAAGTATGCATGATATTAAGTGGTATTAAATGGAAGAAAAGCTCACAGTGGTTTTATTTCCACCCCCTCCTGCTTCTTTAATTTAATTATTGCATTTCATTTAACATGAATTCAANAGTATCTTGCAAAACAGGACAACTGGAAAAATTCAGAATAAACCTTAAGATGTTAAAAAGAGAAACACAGAATAATTTTACTAAGGACATTATTTCAGTTTCTTGCACCAACTGTTTTAAAAATTATTTTCTCTAGGCCACCATTACTATTTAGTCAAGTGCTGTTTGGTGCTTTAAACCTTATTCTTTATGATTTTATTCAATATTTGTAGAATAAAAATCTGCAGGAAGTGAAAAAACAAGAGCAAGAGTTACTGGAGGCCCAGTCCATCCCACTACGAAACTATTTGATGGAGAATGTCATGCCAACACTTCTGCAAGGGATAAATGAATGCTGTAAGATCAGGCCAGATGATCCCATCGATTTTCTGGTGAGGTGATTGCTTTGTGGTTTGGTTTTATGTCCTTAATTATGGATATTTATTCCCAAAGAATCTCTATTAACATTAGGACTTAAATATTTTTATTTTTTTTCCCCCAGTCACGATAACTATGAATTATAAATTGGGGGTTGGACTAGATGATCTTTCTAGGGCCCTTCCAACCCCAAACATTCTATGATTCTAATTAACAGTATCTACAATTTTGGTGAGCAGTAATTATGATGTCATACATGCTTGGTCAATTCTGCTGTGACACAGAAAGCTGCAGAAAAGTGGCTGGACATCCCTCTCCATCCTGCTTACACCCACCCCTCTAAGGCACAACACAAGACATCTTTGTAATGATGTTTGACAACTCTTGGGTAATTCTCTTTGCAATACACAGAGAGATTGAAGAATAAGCCCTGTAAGACATTCACAGAATAATTCCAGTTGTAAATAACCTCAAGAAGTTACCTGGTTGGATTTTTTATCAGAAAGCAAGGTCAGCATTGCATTTAGACACAAATTCAGATGCTCTTCTTCCTGCACACACTAAGAAAGTTATTAACAAGCTATCCCTGTGTTGATTAAAATAAATATTTTATTAACCAAACAACAGCTGAAAATGAAAGCACCAGTGTTGCACTTAGCCACTAAAGAATGTTTCATTGATTTAATCTTTTTGCTTAATTATGAGCGTGAAAATGAGCCCCCAAATATTCTCATTTGCAATGCAGTTTATTCTAAAGCAAACAGCACTGGGTGGAGAACTTGGCACTTCCAAGTCAGAGGCACCAAGGGGTCTTCAGACAGTTTTTATAGTGGAATTGTCACAAAAGCTGGAGGGATTATTGCAATTTCTTTGGGATAGCAGGGAAATTATTTACATGGGTACATTCCCTTTCTCCTCCCCCCTGGATTCTGGGTCTGGGGGTTTTATTGCTTTTTGGTGGTCTTTAGGATGAAGGGCAGTGTTCCTCTGGATGAACTCAGCTAAAAAACTTTGAGGAGAATGCAGTTTATTTAAATATGGAGGTGCCTTCATCTTAGTTAGTGGTTAATTTATGATCCACTCTGGATGATCCCTGAAATTCCTCTCTGCAGGGAGTTTCTGTGTCTTCCTAGGGAGTGAACTTTGAATCCCCCTATCTTATCACAAGTAAGATGCTACATTTAACAGCAGCAGCTTGTTGACCATGCATTAAAGCAAAATGTCACTGTAAACTCAAGACTAAGACATCTGAACACTGTGATATAAATTCATCTTATTAGAATTAATAAAGCCTTTATGTCTCACATGAGTAACAACTACCTGTAGCTGCAGGAGCATGAGTTCTCCCCTGCTAACTTTCAAAGGTCTGTATTATCTTCTGGGTCTAGAAATCAGGCCCTAGGGTTTTCCATTTATGACAAATATCCTCATAAATAACTCACTTCATTCTCTTGCCCACGCTAGAGATGGGATGAATTCTTCCAAGAGGCAGAATGAGGTGGATGGGGTTTGTGTGGAAGAGATTTCTCTGACATGTCTGCCAGAAAAGACATTTTAGAGGCATTTAATACCTTCTGGGGTTATGTTTAAAGCAATGTTACCCACTGAATTTTTCTTATTTTGTGTAACTATTAAAATTGGAGATTGAAAATAAGTGTAACTTTCAAACTCTTTTGTTTATAGGCAGAATATCTCTTCAAGAACAGTCCTGAAACGGAATGAGATGTTCAATCCCAACAGTTGTAGAAGTTGTGGAATAGAATGGGACAACATCCCTCATGCATTTAAAATAAAAATACTTAGATTCTGACTGCAGGCAGAACTTTGCAAGCCATTGTTAGAAGAGGATCGCTGCTCTGTGTAGGGGCATCCAAACCAACCTACGCCCGGTGCCGGTAGGAACGAGCAAAACCAGCACTGAGCGAGCCCTGAACTGAACCCTCCAGCAGCACCGAGCGGGGCACCCAGGCGGGTCGAGCTCAGCCCGTGTGAGGTGGTTACAAACCCCAATGTGAACACAGTGTGAACCCCAACATGAACCCCAATGTGAACCCCAACGTGCCCTCCCCGGGGCTGCCGTTGGGGCCAGTCCTCCCCGCACCCCACACGCAGCTGCCTCTTCTCCT
>VYZU01080088.1:2487-22364 GCA_013401355.1 Ceyx cyanopectus
TGGGGGACTCCACTAGTCACAGGCCTCCAGCCAGACTCTGCTCCACTGACCACAACTCTCTGAGATCTATTCTTCAACCACTTCCCAATCCACCTTATTACACCATAACTAAACCCACACTTCTCAAGCTTGGCTGTGAGAATCCCATGGGAGACAGTATCAAAAGCCTTGCTGAAGTCAAGGTATATCACATCCACAAGACTAGACATCTCTCCTCTAGACAGCTGGGGGCAGGTGAAATTAATATCATCCCCCACACTAAACTAGAGACCATGGCAACAACTTCAATTATTTCATGCTAATAGGTAGCCTGAGAAAAAAGCTTGTTTTTCTCAAATTGTCTGAGCCAGGTGGCTGCCAAAAACCCCCGAAGCCATAGGGTTCCTGCACTAGAGGAACTTCAGTTTAATTCCTCTAACTTCAGCTTGTATCAGCAGTTGTAGATGAAGATCAAGAGTATCCAGCCTGTCTCTCTGAATGAGGCAAACAGAGAATTAAAGCAATTTCCACAAGAAGAACAGACTGTTGTTAGAAGGACTATGATAACTCTTGTCTGAAGGGCCTGAAGTCACCCATATAAAGACAAATCTACTGATCTCCTATCATAGTCCCTCAGATAGATATCATGTATAGCAGGCAAAATATTCATAAAGGTTGACTCCCGCACAGGGCAGCTGCAGCCAGCCTCCCTTAATCATTTCCCACACAACTTCACAGACTCAAAAGCAGGAAGACTGCATCTTGCTGGCTGTGGTCAGAAGGAGACCCTGCCATACCTCATTCCAAGAGAAACTCAGGATGTTCAGTGAGCTGAGTCCAGGGAAAGTGAGTGGTGCTGGCCTCACACAGCCCTCACTGGCATGCTTCTTGCTCTGGAGGATTATTCAGCACAAGCCCCATGGTGGGACCTGCTCTAAATGGTTCATTGTGCTGAAGTGACTAAAGGAGCACAGTGCAGCCACCTCCACTTCCAGAAGGCCAGTTCACTTCAGTAGTGATGTGGATAATAGTGAGGCTTCTCCAGTGGTCACTTCAAAGCACCACAGTCTAAATGTCCCACTGGGAAAACCTCTCTCTTTCCCTTTCCATAAGTGGAGATTCACTCCAAAGCCATTACCAGCTTCTGCAAACACTCTCCTGTAACAGTCAATCTCAGGACAAACGGAATAATGTGTGTCTGAATTAAAAGCAAGGCAACGTTCATTTAAATCAAAGGCTACTTACAGCACCCAGCATCTGTGGATTGGTTAGTAAAGGTCAAGAGACTTGAATTACTTATAGACAAAGAACTGTTGCTACTGTTAATGGGATCCAAAGCTGAGCTTGGAGTAGATGCTGACATGCCTAGGGAAAAACAGCATTATCAAAGAGTTAAAGCATTTCTAACAAAGCAAATCCAAAATAATACCAATCATGTTTTCCACAGCTGAAAAGCAGCAATAAAAGCAATATAAATATAAATGAAAATAAATATTACTGTATCAAAAGCATAAAGAAACACATTATCCTAATTTCTGAGATTAAAGGATTGTAAAATTGCTTTCTAACTAAAGCATTGAATCTGCAAACACTTATTTATCTCATTATCTTTAAGCCTATTAGCAGGGCCATCGATGCCTGTGGGCTTTAAGTACATGTCTCTATATTTTGCTGAACTGGTATCACGAAGTATTATTTCATCCATTGCCAAAGTCCATCTGCCTCCAGCAGAGGATCCTATATAATCCAGGATGGGGCTATACAACCACTGGATCCCAGCTGCAGTCACACATCAGAATAGGAAGGAGACTTTCCATACAAATAAATTCACTAATTGTGTTTCCTTGGGAGGCTGGAGCAGTGTACTAACACTGAGAAACTTGCTTTGACAAGCAGGCAGGGTCTGAAGCTACAGGGTTTAGTAGGGAAGTGAGGACAGCTGAGGGTGAGATAGGAGAAACAGCCAAATACTGTGAAATAATTACACTGTGTTTCAATTGGCAATAGCTGACAGCTGGCTCGTGTGGCATCTTCTCCCAGCAGGAGACAGGGCACTGAGCACTCCCTAAGTCTCTGACTTGCAGGTGGTTCCCACAATAGACCACAAAGTCCTGCAGAAACATGCTCAATATTTCCCAAGGTGAAATTTACATTTCCTACCTTTGGAAAGCTGGTGAGGGATGACATCTATGTGTTCATGCTTAGGGTCACAGCTGTAATAGCCCTCCAGATTTACACAGGTGTTTTTGTCAGTACAAGCATTGAATTCAGCATAGGAACATTCATTGACATCTAAGAAGAAGAACACACTTTGCACAGATATTCATAGTGAATAGTGAATAGCATCAAGGTTGATCTGCAGTGTGTGTAGACCAGGCTCTGGATATAATAAACTTGGTGTAAATCTGCAGCAATTCTGGGTGTATATGGGTGCAGTGAAATCAGAATGCTGTCCTTTCTTGAAACAGCTGTAACCATATGACCTTTTACTCCAGTTCTTTGGAATAAGAGGGCAGTTAGTGGCAACTCCTCTTTACAGTTGCAGGATGTCATCCAAACCTAAGAGACATCAGTGGCAGAAGAAAGGAGATCTACCCAGTGATTTCACTGGAAGTTTGACTGAGTTTTCAAAAGTAAGCACAGAATAATAAGTGATTACAACAGGCCTTATGGATGCACTTCTGGAGTGAAAATGGTCAAATAAATACATAGTAATAAGTAGATTAGAATAATTAAAATAAAAATATTTAAATATTTGCATAAATTTTTAAAAGCAGGTAGTAGCAACACACTATAGTAATTAACAGATTATTAATACAACTTGTTTCATGCAAGCTACTGAAAGTCACACATCTACAAAACCAGAGCATATCTGGTTCCCAAGAAAACAATCCTGTTTAATACCAATAATGACTGTGTTAACAAATATGGATACATTTCCTTTTTCATCTGAAGATGGGCTATGATGTTAGGACAAAATTCAACATAACTGAGGAATCAAGAGTATTCCCCTCTGAACTATTAATTAGAAAATAATTATTAACTACTACCCTCTCCATTCTATAAAGGAAAGTTTAGGGCCATATTTGCAAAGTTTACAAGATCCACTATGCTAATTTTGAAAGCAAATCAATAGTCATACAGATGAAATCCCAAGTGGAGAGGAATGAAACCCCCCCAAAAAACCTCTGCCCTTGACAGAATTATCACAATTAACCTTGCACTTCTGTATCAATCACTTCATATGTGCGCTTCACAATGTCCTTCAAGGAAGAAGAAAGCTCTGCTAGTGGAGCTGGCTGATGCAGTCCAATGAGAACCTGAGAGGCCACTGTCCCAGTGTATACTTTTGCACGGTTACTCTGGATATGGTGTACAGAGGCATTTAAGGGATGTAATGCACCAGTAATCTGGAAAACAGATGAACAAACACTTCAGAACTGGTTCCTTTCTCAGCTCAAATCTGTGCCACTAAGGCATAATTTATGCAATAATTATTATAATAATCTGAGTATAGAAAGCACCAGTTCAGAAACCATAGCAAAGTGGCCACACTTAGGCCACTGTATTTATTTAAGGTGAACTCTTATTATTGTCACATTTCACAATAGAGTTACAAGACAAGCAGGACATGGACCCATTGGAAAGGGTCCAGATGAGGGCTATAAAGATTATCACATAACTGGATCACCTCTCCTATGAGAGGGGTGATCCAGTTATGTGATAACAGACACAGAGAACTGGGGTTGTTCATCCTGGAGAAGGCTCTGGGGAGATCTTATTGCTGCCTTCCAGTATCTAAAGGGGGCCTACAAGAAAGCTGGGGAGGGACTTTTTACAAGGTCTTGTAGTAATAGGATGAGGGATGATGGCTTCAAACTGGAAGTGGGTGGACTTAGATTAGAAATTAGGAAGACAGTTTTCTCTATGATAGTGGTGAGACACTGGAACAGGTTGTTTGGGGAAGCTGTGGATGTGTTCAATACCAGACTGGATGAGGCTTGAGAAACCTGATCTAGTGAGAGGTGTCCCTGCTCTTGGCAGGGTATTCAGAACTATGTTGATCTTTAAGGTCCCTTCCAACCCAAACCATTCTATGATTCTATAGAAGTGTGGAGCTGCATATCTAATCTCAAAGGTTTACACAGGAGGATGCAATCCAGGAAGATATGGCAATAGACAGAATATGCATTAGACATGCTATTACAGTCTATTGGTAATAAATCTGTCCAACACTTCTTAACTTAAGCAACTAAAAATACTGCTGGAAAAAAAAGGAATAGAAAGACAAAGAAGAAAGTCAATATACTGAGTAAAAAGGCTGGGAGTAAGAGACACAGAGAGAAGCTAGGACTGACCAAGACTCAAAACCACAGGTAGGAATGAAAGAAGGGCTTAGCAGTCAGTGGAGCAGACAAGGCCTGAAAAACATTCCTCTGGGTATCAACTTTTGGCAAAGCTTCAGTTTTTATTTCCTATTTCTTGAGTGTTTGATTTTGCAATAGCTTGCTTTAGACCAAGATACAAAAGTCTTGGTAGATCCTCACCCTCTACTCCTTACTACAGAGTGATAGGACCAGGGTTTACAGCTTTTTTAGGACATGAGAAGGGAGAAATCAGATAGAAGGAAGAAGTACACACATGCAATATTCTTGTGCTACTGCTACCATTTCTATTCTCCTGCCTGTTAGTGCTCGTTAATGATGGGAGGAGGGTTTCCTTTGCTACTTGCCCACATCCAGATGTAAACTGGGGAGGAGTAGAAAATGGAGGGAACAGGGACTTGCATTCAAGTACCTTTCAAAGGCTAACTCTGAGCCTGGTTTTCTCCATGTCATGGTGATATATACTAGGGAAATGCTTTGAGTTTATGGCCTGGAGAGTCTTTGAGTTCAGNTTCTGGAGTGAAAATGGTCAAATAAATACATAGTAATAAGTAGATTAGAATAATTAAAATAAAAATATTTAAATATTTGCATAAATTTTTAAAAGCAGGTAGTAGCAACACACTATAGTAATTAACAGATTATTAATACAACTTGTTTCATGCAAGCTACTGAAAGTCACACATCTACAAAAACAGAGCATATCTGGTTCCCAAGAAAACAATCCTGTTTAATACCAATAATGACTGTGTTAACAAATATGGATACATTTCCTTTTTCATCTGAAGATGGGCTATGATGTTAGGACAAAATTCAACATAACTGAGGAATCAAGAGTATTCCCCTCTGAACTATTAATTAGAAAATAATTATTAACTACTACCCTCTCCATTCTATAAAGGAAAGTTTAGGGCCATATTTGCAAAGTTTACAAGATCCACTATGCTAATTTTGAAAGCAAATCAATAGTCATACAGATGAAATCCCAAGTGGAGAGGAATGAAACCCCCCCAAAAAACCTCTGCCCTTGACAGAATTATCACAATTAACCTTGCACTTCTGTATCAATCACTTCATATGTGCGCTTCACAATGTCCTTCAAGGAAGAAGAAAGCTCTGCTAGTGGAGCTGGCTGATGCAGTCCAATGAGAACCTGAGAGGCCACTGTCCCAGTGTATACTTTTGCACGGTTACTCTGGATATGGTGTACAGAGGCATTTAAGGGATGTAATGCACCAGTAATCTGGAAAACAGATGAACAAACACTTCAGAACTGGTTCCTTTCTCAGCTCAAATCTGTGCCACTAAGGCATAATTTATGCAATAATTATTATAATAATCTGAGTATAGAAAGCACCAGTTCAGAAACCATAGCAAAGTGGCCACACTTAGGCCACTGTATTTATTTAAGGTGAACTCTTATTATTGTCACATTTCACAATAGAGTTACAAGACAAGCAGGACATGGACCCATTGGAAAGGGTCCAGATGAGGGCTATAAAGATTATCACATAACTGGATCACCTCTCCTATGAGAGGGGTGATCCAGTTATGTGATAACAGACACAGAGAACTGGGGTTGTTCATCCTGGAGAAGGCTCTGGGGAGATCTTATTGCTGCCTTCCAGTATCTAAAGGGGGCCTACAAGAAAGCTGGGGAGGGACTTTTTACAAGGTCTTGTAGTAATAGGATGAGGGATGATGGCTTCAAACTGGAAGTGGGTGGACTTAGATTAGAAATTAGGAAGACAGTTTTCTCTATGATAGTGGTGAGACACTGGAACAGGTTGTTTGGGGAAGCTGTGGATGTGTTCAATACCAGACTGGATGAGGCTTGAGAAACCTGATCTAGTGAGAGGTGTCCCTGCTCTTGGCAGGGTATTCAGAACTATGTTGATCTTTAAGGTCCCTTCCAACCCAAACCATTCTATGATTCTATAGAAGTGTGGAGCTGCATATCTAATCTCAAAGGTTTACACAGGAGGATGCAATCCAGGAAGATATGGCAATAGACAGAATATGCATTAGACATGCTATTACAGTCTATTGGTAATAAATCTGTCCAACACTTCTTAACTTAAGCAACTAAAAATACTGCTGGAAAAAAAAGGAATAGAAAGACAAAGAAGAAAGTCAATATACTGAGTAAAAAGGCTGGGAGTAAGAGACACAGAGAGAAGCTAGGACTGACCAAGACTCAAAACCACAGGTAGGAATGAAAGAAGGGCTTAGCAGTCAGTGGAGCAGACAAGGCCTGAAAAACATTCCTCTGGGTATCAACTTTTGGCAAAGCTTCAGTTTTTATTTCCTATTTCTTGAGTGTTTGATTTTGCAATAGCTTGCTTTAGACCAAGATACAAAAGTCTTGGTAGATCCTCACCCTCTACTCCTTACTACAGAGTGATAGGACCAGGGTTTACAGCTTTTTTAGGACATGAGAAGGGAGAAATCAGATAGAAGGAAGAAGTACACACATGCAATATTCTTGTGCTACTGCTACCATTTCTATTCTCCTGCCTGTTAGTGCTCGTTAATGATGGGAGGAGGGTTTCCTTTGCTACTTGCCCACATCCAGATGTAAACTGGGGAGGAGTAGAAAATGGAGGGAACAGGGACTTGCATTCAAGTACCTTTCAAAGGCTAACTCTGAGCCTGGTTTTCTCCATGTCATGGTGATATATACTAGGGAAATGCTTTGAGTTTATGGCCTGGAGAGTCTTTGAGTTCAGTCATCCATTTCCTAACTACTGCTGAGAAGACAGAGTGAGCTGCACTGTCTGAGCCCTGTTTGTAGCCTGGTTCTTCCTGAAGATCCTCCTTTCAGGAAGCATGCCTCACACCTCTGCTAGGGCTGGGGGGTTTTTGGTTGCCTCATACTCTTGCCACCTGCCATGTCAAGACTAAGGAGAGGCCTGACATGCTGCTGTCCTGTGGCTATGAAAGAGTTGGTGCCAATGCTGCTGCTAATCCATACATGAGGCAGAGCCTCAATCCTACAGCAAAATCAAGACCCTGATGTCTCCCTGAGCATTACTTCTGTGGCAAGAATAACAATGAAAAACCCTCGACCCAGAGAGGGTCCACTTGCCACAGTCCTGAAGTTCCACAGCAAAACTTTTGGCAGTGCTGAGTCCACCTGCTATGTTGGTCCAAGTGCCAGAGATCAGCTTTGTCTCTTGAATGGTTTAACTCAAAACCAAAACAGAAAACTTCACACTTTGTATGTCTTGAAATCTGGACCCGCTCTGTCATAGACTCATAACTGAATCAAGACAGAGCTGGAGCAAGCACTACTTAAGCAGGAAAAAAAACTCACTGTATTTCAGAATTTCTTTAAATTGCCCTTAGAGCAAACATGAAAATTTTACTAAAGAAGTTGATATATCAATGTTATTTGAGCTTCTTGACAGTGCACCTGACATTCAGTAATTAGGAATAAAGTAGAGTCCAAAAAAAATGATCTGGCATTACAAAGGGGGAGTGACTGGCTGGCAAGGTTATGTCCAGCACAGAGGACTATGAAGCAAGTGGTGGTTATTGAGTAACAGAAACATGGACACAACAAGAAACTTNCGCAAATACACAGGAAAGGAGTCAAAATGACCTGTTATTATTCTCATCATTATTCTCATTGCTTCATGCGCAGAAGGAGTTATTTCTGTTGTGAAGATTTCTGTGTGCAAACCAGAAGTGAATAGAGCCTTGCTCCCAGGGCAGAGGACACCCTGCAGCACGGGCTGGCACCAACGCAGGCAGAAAAAGCCCCACCTTCAACCCCCGCTTTCTCCAGCATGGCACGGGAGGCAGCAGAAAGGTTCCCCTTCATTTCCTCATGGCACAAGCACAGCATGAGAAGGGATGCCAGCAATTTATTTTTCCTTCTTAGCATGAAAATCACACGGTGCTGGGTGTTAGTAGCAAGCCTGTCTGTTTATAGAAAGACGACATCAGCAGGACAGGTCAGCTACAGTTTATTACTGTAATGAACCTCGTAAAGGAGCTGAATAATAACAGCTCTGGGCAGAAAGACAAAGAAGAAAGTCAATATACTGAGTAAAAAGGCTGGGAGTAAGAGACACAGAGAGAAGCTAGGACTGACCAAGACTCAAAACCACAGGTAGGAATGAAAGAAGGGCTTAGCAGTCAGTGGAGCAGACAAGGCCTGAAAAACATTCCTCTGGGTATCAACTTTTGGCAAAGCTTCAGTTTTTATTTCCTATTTCTTGAGTGTTTGATTTTGCAATAGCTTGCTTTAGACCAAGATACAAAAGTCTTGGTAGATCCTCACCCTCTACTCCTTACTACAGAGTGATAGGACCAGGGTTTACAGCTTTTTTAGGACATGAGAAGGGAGAAATCAGATAGAAGGAAGAAGTACACACATGCAATATTCTTGTGCTACTGCTACCATTTCTATTCTCCTGCCTGTTAGTGCTCGTTAATGATGGGAGGAGGGTTTCCTTTGCTACTTGCCCACATCCAGATGTAAACTGGGGAGGAGTAGAAAATGGAGGGAACAGGGACTTGCATTCAAGTACCTTTCAAAGGCTAACTCTGAGCCTGGTTTTCTCCATGTCATGGTGATATATACTAGGGAAATGCTTTGAGTTTATGGCCTGGAGAGTCTTTGAGTTCAGTCATCCATTTCCTAACTACTGCTGAGAAGACAGAGTGAGCTGCACTGTCTGAGCCCTGTTTGTAGCCTGGTTCTTCCTGAAGATCCTCCTTTCAGGAAGCATGCCTCACACCTCTGCTAGGGCTGGGGGGTTTTTGGTTGCCTCATACTCTTGCCACCTGCCATGTCAAGACTAAGGAGAGGCCTGACATGCTGCTGTCCTGTGGCTATGAAAGAGTTGGTGCCAATGCTGCTGCTAATCCATACATGAGGCAGAGCCTCAATCCTACAGCAAAATCAAGACCCTGATGTCTCCCTGAGCATTACTTCTGTGGCAAGAATAACAATGAAAAACCCTCGACCCAGAGAGGGTCCACTTGCCACAGTCCTGAAGTTCCACAGCAAAACTTTTGGCAGTGCTGAGTCCACCTGCTATGTTGGTCCAAGTGCCAGAGATCAGCTTTGTCTCTTGAATGGTTTAACTCAAAACCAAAACAGAAAACTTCACACTTTGTATGTCTTGAAATCTGGACCCGCTCTGTCATAGACTCATAACTGAATCAAGACAGAGCTGGAGCAAGCACTACTTAAGCAGGAAAAAAAACTCACTGTATTTCAGAATTTCTTTAAATTGCCCTTAGAGCAAACATGAAAATTTTACTAAAGAAGTTGATATATCAATGTTATTTGAGCTTCTTGACAGTGCACCTGACATTCAGTAATTAGGAATAAAGTAGAGTCCAAAAAAAATGATCTGGCATTACAAAGGGGGAGTGACTGGCTGGCAAGGTTATGTCCAGCACAGAGGACTATGAAGCAAGTGGTGGTTATTGAGTAACAGAAACATGGACACAACAAGAAACTTGTGGGAATGCTTGTGTTTGTACATACCATGGAGTGCAAAAGGCGTGAATGATTCAGAAGGTGGGAATCCACTCTGATTAATTCATTGAAATCCATTTTCACAAGCAATGTCACATTGTACCAGAACGTTCTTTCTGAAGGATACAAAATAAACCAAAAAAAGTTATCTGAGGTCTGATGCTATAGAAAGCAACATTGCTATAGGAAGGTTCTGAGAAACCAAAACAAGCTTTCACTTGGAAAATATGAAGGGCCCACTTACAGCCATCAGCTATGGCCTCGTTAACCACTGTGCCATAGGCAGCGGTGTCAGTG
Source organism: Ceyx cyanopectus (assembly GCA_013401355.1). Classification (NCBI taxonomy): domain Eukaryota; kingdom Metazoa; phylum Chordata; class Aves; order Coraciiformes; family Alcedinidae; genus Ceyx; species Ceyx cyanopectus. Next base: position 12,646 of record VYZU01080088.1, read on the forward strand.
AACAAGAAGAAGCCTAAGAGTTCTGCTGGACCTGCAGCACCCACACACCATTCAGTGCTTAAGGGTGCAAGCACTGAAGCTGATTATCCTGGAACTGATCCAAGGCATATGCATGTATTTGTTTTAAGAAGAGCTATGGTAACAGTTTTCCTGCCCACTCCCACCCTCAGAAGGCAAAATTAAGGATGTTTCTATTAGAAGCAGTCTTGAATTTATCAGTAACATACCCTCTGGCACTGGATCCACACAGCCTGCTCCTTTGGATGAGTTGCAACACTTTTTAAGCCCTGGACATTCAGTATCGAACGTGCAAGGATAATCAGATGTTTCCATCTTCTCCACTGGACAAATACCAGGTCTCGAGGCAAATACACCGGATCTATTGAGTGCTAAGTAACAAAAAACATTTCTGAGAACAAATATACAGAAAATTGTTTCCATAAAATTGTGCTATTTAATTTATAGCCAACATCTCCTCCTCATTTTAGAAGTGTGTCTGTTCTGAGGGAGAAAACAGCAGCCTCTGTGTTAATACATTGCCAGAGATCCTTCCTATTCCAACCAGGTGAATCTTAGTAACCTTGACTCAAGCAACTAAATCTCTCCAGCTCTGCAATTCAGGTACAGTTCAAGCAAGTCTGAAGTTCAAAGCAGTTTTTTCCACCTAAAGTTTGGGATTTTTCTTTGGCATGTTTAACTGCAATGTAAAAGATTTAATGAGTCATGTGCAATCTCAGAAAACACTATTGAATCTTGGCCACTTCCCACACTAGACATTTATCTAAAATCAAAAGGTTGTCATTTTCAAATCAGTGGAATCAGAGATGAACTCACATCACATTTCTGCCTAATTGTATCAGATGCACTCAATTTATGGTCCCCTCTTCAACCACCTTGGGGAGAGTCACCTACCAAGCAACACTGCCAGTACTGGGAAGCAAGCCACCCAACTCCTGTCAGATGGATCAACTACAGGCTTTTCTCTTCTATTATTTGCATAAACATACAGAAGCAGAAATGCAGCACACAGTGCTTAGCAACAAAAGCTTGGTTACCAGCCTGCCCACAAGAGAGTTGTTATGTATGCTGTGACCCCAGGATGAGAGGATCTCCCAGGAGATACATGCCAAGGGACACCATTAGCTCAGCCATAACCCCCTTCCTCTCCCTCCTTTCAATTGGAAGGGTCTGGGCTTCATCCAGAGGATGCGGCAGAGCCAGGGACCAAAGCCCTGCATTCATCTCAAGCATCAGAAAGTGGAGACAAATCTGTGGGATTATAGAAGGAGCTCCTGGTGAAGCCTGTTACAAGGGCAGACACAGTCTGCATAATACCTTGGGTTTGGGGTCTTTGAGCACTGCTAGACCTTACCTGCTTAGATGGATGCTGTCCATCCTGACTGCCTGTCTGGGGGTTAATTGGGAGTGAGAACAGCATCCAAATGTGCTGGTTCAGCACCTGACAAGTATTTAATACTCTTTCTATAAAAGCTGTATCATACACTAGAACATACTCAGGAGCCACGGTCTGAAATTGGGCAAGGGCACAGCTGTAGAACAGGAGACTGTGGCCTTCGAAACACAGAACCAATCTGCCCATGGTCAGAAGAAACTGAATGAAACTTAGCCACGGCCACTTGTAATGGGTTCCTCCTTCTGGCAGCACTGTGACATGGCTGTGGCCTGCCCTGTTGGAGCTCACATCAACCATTAGTGGAGAGCCAACAGGGACCTGTGGAGAGCCTGCGGCTCAGACACAACTCCAGCTACACTGCTTACCCTGTGGTTACTGCAGTCAGGAAAGGCATAAGGTAATTGAAAGAAGCAGATAACTTGCAAAGGAAGACTATTATGTAGGCTCTTTATACTGTGGAGAGAAGGCTGAGGGACTTGTGACCAAGGTTTACAAAATCCCAAAGGCAGGGGATAAAGTGGCAGCAGAGCCAGTATTCACTAGAGCCCACAATAACATCAGGGGTAAAAGCACACACCTTTTTACTCAAATGGGAGTTAATTTCTACCATGTGTTCATACAAGGGGTGTGAAGGCAGATAGTTTTGTTGAGCTCAGAAGGGGACAAGACAATTCATCAACAGGAGGCCCATAAGCAGACACCACAGGGAATAGTCAGGAACACATCCTCTGACACCCTTAATCCCATTTCTGTGGCTGCTGAGGGCACACAAAGGAGCCAAACTGAAGGACAGCCTGAGACACCTGCTTCTGGGTGAGGTCCTATAGGGCATTTTGGCACCTTCCCACCCCAGGCTGATGCTCCAATGCTGCCCACATGCCCCTGGTGACACTGCTGTCCCATGGCTTTCTGGTGACAGCCAAAGCAGGAGGGGCAGTTGTGCCACAGCACCCCACTGCTCTGGTTGGACTCAGAATACAAACATCTGTGTGCAGGCTCTGAAAGGTCCCAGCACTGCTAAGGAGCTACCTGGGCACCTAAAATGAAGGGTTTTTTACTTTTCAGTTGCTTTTCTGAAAACCTTAGGAAGTTATGCACAAAAAGGACACTCTGGTTAAAGAGCAGCCTTAACAATGCAAATCAAGTGCTCTCAAGAAACGCCAGGATTAAAGTTATCTGGGCCTTCTTATTTCAAAGTATTTTTGTATATGTTTGCTTGAAAAACAGTCTTCATTGCATGCTGATGTACTCTTGCTCCGTGGCTGGGGGTCAAGCAGGCTTAGATAGCAGCTAAGGAAGCTCTCTGGTGTAATCTTACGTGGTAAGGTGGAAGGTAGGCAGCAAAGAAGAAGTAACCATACCATTGATTCAAGAAGCTGGTAACTAGCCTGCAGAATTGGACTGACTCTACCTAAAAAAAATAAATCCTGCAAGATGCTGGGAGTGTCATACAACAAACACATCACAACCTTTCAGAGCTGTTTTGCAGGTCCAGGGATATACCTATAACCCTGGAATCTGCTTAGTATTTGGGAACAACTCACAGTCACCACTGGGGACATGAGGCTCTTCATTCCCACCAACAAAGTTGTTAAAGGCAAATTAAAAAAAAAAAAAAAAAAGGAAAATTTAAATCAAAGTAAATTTAAGAAAAAAATAAAAGTGCACCCTGGGTGTCTGAGAGTGGGCACACAAAATTATTTGATCTCAGTTTCTCTGCATCTCAGTTGTCCATCTGTGAAAGACAGAGAACCTCCCTCCCTTTCTGTAGGCTTCATGAAGACAAATTGCTGTCTGCGAGGTGATAATTCTCTATTCAGAAAAAAGTGAAGCAGAGCACAGCACCACACACCAAATGCAAAGGCCAGGATGACACACTGCTTGGGAGCTCCTTGGAGGGGCCCTGTGGTGCTCTGGTCAAGGCAGCACTTGAACAGGCAATTAAGAGTTTACTGATCTGCATGCCTAAACAGAAAAAGAGGAAACAAAGGTTGTTTCACTTAATTCTATCTCGAGAATTCTTTCTAGCAATTCCTAATTTCTAGGCACTTCACTTTTCAATTTTTATTTAAAAAACCTTGAAGTAGTATGTGTACATGTATAATACTATTGTAATGGATTGACATGCAACTTGAGAATTACTGGAGTAACTTAACTAATGATCTAGACATTTTTTGCAGAATAGTAAAGAAATAGGAGAACTGTGGGGCCTGCCATATCCTGGGAAGGGGTAAATGTCTCCTTCTAGGAAGAAAAGTTGGGGAGTGGCCTGGAGCAGGTTACTGTGAAAGGTCATGGAGACCTTTCCACTCCTAGTAGGATGGAGATCATGCCAGCATGGATAATGTCAAGAAGAAAATAACAGTAGTTCAACAGCATGCTGTGCAGTAATTTCAGCAGTTCCAGTTTCTCTTCTCATCATTTATTTAAGACTGTGTCTAGACAGTGCATTACCATTCACAGAATTTATGACTAATTCTCTGAAAAGCAAAGATAATGGATAAAATAAATATAGAAGTCACCTAAAAGCTATACAAAACCTTTTATGGTTGAAAATATTCCAAAATTAACTTTGACAGGAAAAAAAGTCAAAGTGACCACAGTATTTCATGGCCAAACCTGCTCAACATGCCCATCAACAATGTGTCAGAAACAGAGTGGAAATTTTGCAGCTAAGCTTTAAAAGAGATTTACAGATTTGTTAATGTTAAATGAAATAAACACATCAGTGGCTCTCAAGCCTAAAATATCCAAAGAGATGCTTTTAAAAGACATAGAATTGCACTGGGAAAAAAAAAAATAAAATTAAAGTCTTAGTGGGATGCTTTTTTTTTTTCCACCAAAGAAGATAGTTTTGATTTTCAGAGGTTCTGAAACACCTTGAAAATCCTGATCACTCATAGAATTTCTTGTGCAGATAGAGTCAGCCTTACCTAGTGACTGTTCAATGTGTAGCTGACACAGCTATTTCCATTTACTACAGAATTAAAAAGCATTTTTCTCTGATTTCTTCTCAGCCTTGTCATTTGATAGATAATGTACACCCATGTATGCACATGCATTTACATCAAAAAGACCTTACTGAAGTGACTATTCAACATTAATTAGAACTACTGGAGATTTTTCCCAGACTGGAACTACTGCTTGGAAAATACATCTGATCAACAGCCAGTGTTGGTCTATTGCCAGTTTGAAAAAACTACCTAGATATACTGTAACCTGCAGGTCAAATTCTGCCCTGGCAAACAACAGCTGCAGAGACAAACAATGGTAAGATACAGTAATTTAAGAATTATGTGTATCTAATTATGCTTTCATTTCTCTTCTCCAGCAAATCATTTTAGAACAAGTAAAACGCAATAACTATTTCTGTGTTCCTGTCTTTCTATTATGGAATTTTCCTGCTAGACACAATATTCTACTAGTAGCTATTGAGAAAATACCTTGCAAAATGTATTTGGAGGTTCATTTTCCAGTGCTCTGAAGCAATTTAAAAGTAGGATGAACACATTGTTCTTGACAGATCCCATGACAAGACATATGGTTCATACCCCCTCATGTCTTGTTATGTGATCTGATGCAGGAGCAGGTTCAGGGACATTCCCATAGAACTGAGTCACCCAAGTCTTATGACTCAAAGCGAGGGCCAGAGCTGCAATAGGACCTTTCCTTTTCAATCTTCTGGTACAGTGTTGTGACTATGTAAATTCCCAGGATGGTAACTTGGAAAGGGGAAATGGAGAAAACTCAGTGTCATACTGTAAATAGGAGACAAAATTATGTCCTGCAGAACTTTTCTGGATCCTAAAACAGTCCAGTGCTGGCCTAGATAATCCAAGATACCTGTTCAGATTAAAAGCATGTGACTTTATCCATTAAAAAACAACAACAAACCAACAAACCCAAAAAACAAAACAAAAAACAACAATAATAATAAATGAAAAACAAACAAACAAAACAAACAACACAAAAGAAAACAAAAAAGCATGTTTTCCCAAGGAATCCCTTCCATCTATGACTCCAGTTCTGCTAGAAATTAGCAATTTCTTGTTGACAACTGGTAGCCCTGAAGTGGGAAGGGGAAAAGCTTCCATCTTGAGTCAAAGATGATTAAGTCTTCCCAAATAGAGTCTTGTTAAAACTCAGTGGTTTAGATAAGATCCACCAAAAGGTTCACCAGTTTCCAGTCCTCCAACATAGCCCTAAGAAAATGGGCCCTAATGTAGTCTTGATTGGAAAGCAGTTGGTACCAACTGGCTCTGAGGCCATAGGTTGTTTTAAATTAAAACCAAAATTAGGTTTGCATCCTGGGAATTGACCAGCTCCAAAACAAATATAATGTTATCATAAGTGCATCCTGAATTACTTTTGAGAATAATATTCCTACTGTAAATGCAATCACACTCAGAGAAGACACAGCACCAGGAAAGGGTAGGTGAGTCATTGTACTTGGATATTGGCCTGAACTGGGACGAATAATGAGTGCTTGTAGGAGTAGCACACAGGTGCCTTCTTCATGCTCACCTGGAACTTTAGTGAATTTATGACTAGGGGTGGCAAAGAGCAAGAATCAGCAGCATGAGCCTTTCATATCTACTCCTTACCATGTTGGATCAAGTTTACTATAGATTTTTTCAGATTCCCTGATTTCAGTGAACAGGAACCTATTGCCCAGAAATGAATTAAGACTTTACATGTCTCAGTTAAAGTTATGTCTCTTCCATCAGAAGCATTTATTTAAAATATTAATCTGACTAAAACTTACCTAAAGAGCAATAGAGTCCAACTTGTTCATATCCTTCACAGCAATCTGTAAGAGTGACCATTTCAGGGACTTCAACAGTATGATATTGCATTTTATAGTATGTCCGTGGACACACCATCCACGGTATCCATCCTCCACAGGAAGTGTTTTTCTCATAGGACTTTTGGTAGGCAACCATTTTAAACACATTCTTGGTCAGGCTATAGTTGCACAGATGGTATCCTAGTAAAGAGAGGCCTTTTTCTAGGGAGTAAAAAGAAAAACCAGGAAAGAAAGGTATCAGCATGAACTTGTCACCCCAGAGCATAAGTTCCCTGCAACATCTAGGTAAAAACTCTGTTATGAGAAAGCAGTGACAGACCCAATACAGATGAATGACTTCCAGGAATGCTGATGTTAGGGAAAAATATCACTTCAGAAAACAGACAGAAGAATGAATTAGTAGTGACTATTTGTCATAGGCATCCCTTCAGTCATAAAAGGATACAGATTGGCAGAAAAATTCAAGTAGCTCTCAGTGCCTTCAGACGGAAAGCAGAAAAGTAGCAACTTAACTCATTAAAAGAAATTAACAGTAAAGCAGAATAGGCCCTTCCAGGGCAGAGACATCCAAATACTTCAGATGTCCACTCCAGGCTCAAGCTGCCGAAGTGTTCATCTTTCTCTGCTGACTATAAAGGGAATGAAGGGTGAGGAACTCATGGACAGATGAGTCACAGTAGATGTCTGGAATAAGACAACCTTCAGACATTACCCTAGGCTAAAACTGGGTACTCATACATTATTGGGAAGAACTTCCAGGTATCTGTCACAAAAGGTATTGCTGAAGCTTCTGTGTTGTCTAGATGCATTTGTAGCAGACCGTATTAGAACTGGCACTTTGAAAGCTGGTTCATTGACTTCAGTGTAAATGAAGTTAGTGATAAATTCATTAACTACATAATTTCATGCACATTTGGGAATGAGACTAATGCAGAATGGAGTTCTGAAACCAGTCATAATGGGAAGCAAACTTGTTACATGCTTTAATGAAAACTGAAATACTTGAGCAGGAAAAAAACCAAACAAAATAAGCCACAAAGAAACCCAAACAACGATAAGAACAGATGGAGTTTAAGAATGAGCAGTAAGCAACCTACAATCATGTCATCATCAGTCTGTCTCCTAATGAGATGTTATAGAAGCCAGAGGGGCTCAGTCACCTTGTGACCCATTTGGGAAAGAGATGGTATAGAATTAAAATGCCTATATAATCCTTTAGACAAAGCAAAAGAAACTTTAATAAGGGTAAATATTAATTAGCTTCAGAGATTCTAGTACAGCAGGATTGTTATTTCTGCAGGGGAGCAGGGCCAATCAACAGAAAGAAGCTAACATAGTATATACAACAGGTATGCAATTGCAAGATTTACAGTATAATTGTACAACTTATGTCCTGCCTTTTCAGGCATAAAATATGTAAAAACATATGATAAAACATGTAAAAACAATTAAAGAAAAAATAATTATCAGGGATCATGTGCTTTTATCCTGTTTAGTTTTCAATCTAAACAAAAGATATCTATTCAATTTGATCAGGACTGCTAAAAGTGCATTGAACAGAACAATCCATTCTTAGTTCAAGGACAGATCAGAAGAAAGCATGGGCCACAAGAAATCTCTCAAGTAGGCTCAGCTAAACCACCCAAGTTCTCTCCATCCCTAATTCTAGCCACTACTTAAATAAGAACAGCCTGAAAGACATCCATTTCAGATGTTCAAAATGGTCATTAAGAAAATTGTGCTTGGTGCGACTCCCCAGTCGAGGCACAGACAATTCACTGCACTTTGGATGAGCAGAAGGAAAGAAAAGGAGCTGGGACTGACCACAGACCACTCCCAGCATAAGTAACTTGCATCTGATCAGACTCAGAGAGCATCAGGCCTCTGTAGTCCAGCTCTGCTCTGCTCAACCCATCTGTGCCTTTTTCCTGCAGCAAAAGGCATAGTTTAATGTCAGGGCTGCTACAGAGAGCACTTGGAAGAGCAAGAGACCTCCCAGCAGGCTCCAGGGAGCCCTGTGCTGCTGCTTAGAGCAGGTGAGCAGGAAAATATGGTAATACAGGAATATCTGGAAATCCCACTCCATACTTTTTCCTCCTTCTCAGCCTCCAGCAGGACACCTGTGTGCAGTCCCTGAAGCTAGGTCCAGAGACAGAACCTGAAAGCCCTTCGTATTCCTGAAATACACCAGGGCTGTTCTTTGCCCTTGAGAAGACAAAGACATGGCCATGAGGGATAGGAAGGAAGACACTGAGCCTTTCTCAGGATGAGGAGCTAAAACCCTCAACCTACCTAACCGAGGAGAGGACCCCAGTAGCCAGGATGAAGGACTGATCAGGACCACAAAATCCTGTACCCAGCCATGGCACAATGGGTGACTGTGCAGGAGGGAACTGAAGGGGAGTTAAGCCAGAGAAAGTAAGGTGTCCTCCATCCCCTGGTTATGTTCAGGACATTCTCCTGAGAAAGCCAAAAAAAGAACAAATGTGAGTTCTAGCACAGAAATCAAAGGCTGCTTTTCATTTAATGTGTTTGATTGACTAGCACTTCACATCAGGCAGAAGTGCCTTACAAGAAACGGGTAGCTGTCATTCCATTTTGCAAACCATTCCCTTACCATGTGTTAAGAGTGCTCCAAGAATACACACCACAGCAAATGCTTGTAAGCTTGAAGGCATGGGAAAAAAAAAATAAAAATCTTGTTTCAGCTTTTTTTTTTTTCAGTAGTTTGGGACCTGAATGGCTATATACCCAAAGTAGAATGGAAAGAACACCTAAAATATTTTTTAATGTAACCTTTATATGGACAAAGTGCACAAACATCTTTTGGTGATCAGCAAAGTTGGGAGGAGTATGTCAAATTTTGTTCATTAAACAAAATAAATAATTATATTAAGGAATCATACTGTTATAGTATAAAATGATGTTAGGGAGGGTAGGGCAGATAAGGAAGAATAACTGAGCCTGGTTCCTTATCACTACGATCCCTCCATTTTTTCAAAAAGCTCACTCACTAGCACGGCCAGAGCAAAGCAGGAACTGGAAGAGAACAACAGAGTAAAGAGAGCACTGAAGATTCGTGCTCTCCTTGCAGAGCTCAGACTGCAGCAAGAACATAGCATTGGAAAGCTAAAAATTCCAAAGTCAGCTGAGCTGGCTTAGGCTCTACAGCAATGTGCAACATAAACACAGGTATGAAACTGAAAATAAATGGTATAGAATTAGACACTGTTTATAATTAGAACCTACAGCTGTCAGAGCAAATAAGAAATCATATTTCATACTTAAACATTGATACTAAGTATAGAGACTGCCAAAGCCAGAAGAGGAGGTTTGAGAGAGAGGAGGTTTCTGGGTCCAGTATTATTCAATATATTCATCAATGACCTGGATGAGGGGGTAGAGAGCACCCTCAGCAAGTTTGCTGATGACACCAAACTGGGAGGAGTGGCTGACACAGCAGCAGGCTGTGCTGCCATCCAGAGAGACCTGGACAGG
>VYZU01080090.1:0-35000 GCA_013401355.1 Ceyx cyanopectus
GGTTGGGTTTTTTTTCAGATTTTGACAGGCAGGTAGCTCTCTTCTCTGAACCACCCTAGAACTGGAGGTTTTTGGATGGCCCCAACTCCTAAGACCCAATGATTGAACAGCTGTAAGAAAGGTGATTGAAGAGGGAAAAGTGCCCAGTACACATCCTAGCTTGAGGAATGAATGTCCCTGGATGCAGTGTTGGTTTGGAGCCATCTTTGTGTTTTGTGATTCCCAGAGAGCATTTTTTGATGCGGGACTGATTCAAGGTTCTTCCAAATGATTATTAAACACCTCCAAGAAGGCAGCTCTGAGGGTGAGCATCATCACACACCAACTCCCAGAGGATAAGAACACAGTTTTGGATTTTATCCCAAACAGCCTTGAAAGGAGCTGCACAGCAATTCCTGTCCCCTCATCCCAGGTCTAGGTGGGATGAGGTGGGCAGAGGATGTGTTCCAGCCCAGCTCCAGCTCACAAAGATAGTTCTGCAGAGAACCACCCCAGCAGATCTGAGTTGTAGCTGCACTGGAAAGGTGCTTTGATCTATACCCATGTGTTCAGCAAGTCCCTTACCCACCATCCTCCATCACCTCTTCTCAGAAGCACCAAACACAGCTCAGACTCCAAGACAAAAGCCCAAAGAAGCAGAGCTGTCCCTCCTTTCTCACATCTGTCACTTCTGTGTATGAATGATTCCCACCTCCTTCTCCAGCATACACAAAAGCTCAAACAGTGCCAGGTCCTGGAGGCTGGGAAGAAACTTTTCTCTATCCTTTGCAAGTGCAGAAAGCCCATAGCTGAGCTACCCACTCAGTGGCACTCGTGGGTTTAGTGCTGAAAGGCTCAAAGTCTGGAGCCAGCTCAGGTGTCTTTATGCAAATGAGAATATTTGGTGCCATCTCAGTACCACAGGTACATCCTGGTAGGTCAGATGCACCAACCAGAGCTCCCACTTGATATTAATATATCAATATATGAATTCCATATCATGTGGAGGAGGAAATAGTGGAGATAAAAACATATGGACATTATTTTCCCTTTAAATTAAACAGGCTGGTACTAGGCTTTGTAGCTAACAGCACCCAAGAAAAAGTAGATAAACTGTGAACTGGATATCCATGAAATGTAAAACATTCCAGAATATTCACTGTTCTTGCTATGGCACCTTTAATCACATCACATTCCTTGTCTGCACTCAAGCCAATAGCACTGTTTTATTGCACTTATGCTATTTTTTCAAACATTTAAAAATAATAATATTTTTTTTTAAAGTCTAATTCAGCACATTAAAGCTTCTGAAAACATGGTTCTAGACTTCCCAAGAAAACACTTGCTGGATGTTTGTTTGTAAAATCCATTGGAAATAAGTGTGAGCATATCCACTACTGTTTAACATCCAAAAGCCAAAATTATCTCTGCACTTAGACCTGTGAAGCCATTATACCTGTAGTTCCACTGAAAAAAAGCATATTTAAACATCTGCAACCACACAATTTTCCTTGCAGGCAAGGAACAATCAGCTCGAATTAAGCAAATATATTATATGCATAGCAACCAAATTTCAGGATTTCAGCTAATTCCAGTGATTGTTTAATCATGTGAGTTTCCTAAATATCTTTAAACTTGGGATTTGGATATCTCTTCCTGATATACCCAGCTCAGTCCTGTACAAAGAAAGTAGTCTTCATGAAAAAGGATACAAAAGCTTTAGCTTAATAGCAGACATACCCAATTATTTGAAATTCTCTCTAATTAAAGTGTTAACTTTCTATAGAGACTCTGGTGTTTGCTCAGAAGAGAGGTAAGGCTGCAATGTTTGCAGATATCATTTCACTTGTATTGCTTCCAGGGAGTATTTTATTTGTACAAACCTAGAATCCTTCTCTACTCCATGTAAAAAATAGATTAGTCCCTTGATAGCCTTGAAAGTCATATCACTCACAAGAAAATTAATAATGCATTGCAAAGTATATAAATTTTAAAAATTAGAGGAAGTAGGTTGTAATGGTCTGAAGACCACTGTCCATCCCTGCTCACATCCAGCTTTCAGAGAGCTCCACATCTTCCCCTCTGACAGAGCACAAAGGTATGAGCAGGATTATTTCTATTTCCCATCAAGCCCCCCCCGTCCCTGGCTGTCCTGCAGATGCAGCAGAGCAGAGCTGTGCAGCTGAGACAAAAGCTGATGAGGGCAGGGGGAAGGCAGAGTCCAGGCATCCCTAATGTAGAAGATGCACCAAGGCTGAGCAGACTCTGCTACGTAGTATTTCTGTGGCAATTGCTTCAACTCATCAGTGCCTAAATGGTGTTTTAAAGGAAAACAAAGATAAAACCAGAAGAAGAAGAGAGTAAGGAAAGAGCCCAGCCCCTCTCTTAGTTTGGTGAAGTGGTCAGAGAGCTGCTGTGAGGAGGTTCAGTCTGTTTCCAGCCAGGGCAGAGCTCAGCCTTCCCTTCCTTTTGGCTAAGGCTCTGAAGATAACCTGGAAGCAGACTTCCAGTCCCACTCTGTTGGGGGTTGTAGCACCAAGCACACCAATAAATGCAACTTTTGTTTGCAGCAGTGAGTATAAATCGATGCAAAACCAGTTAATTTCTTCTATTTAAAGTCTAAAATAGCCACTATTCCTTCCTTATGGGTTTGGGAAATCCTTCCACCAGCTTCCTCCCTCTGTCACTGCAAGGTGCTACCTGAAGGCATCAACATTGCCAGCAACGAGTCTCCAGAGTCATCTACACACTCCCAACCTCATTTTTAAAGCACAGAGCAACACGGACATTTCCTCTGCAGCTGCTCCAAACACTCTGCAAAATAACAGAGCCCAGCTTTATATGACTGCCACACAGATAAAGCAAAAAAAAAAAAGAAACCCACTACACATGTAATCACTCCCTCTGAGAAAACAAGTCACAATTGGTTGTGCTGAGCTTCCTGAACACACGGGATAATGAGGGAACTGAATCTATGCCATGGGAGTTCAAACCCAAGTTTACCAGCACAACGCTCCTCAAAAATTTCAAAATTCACTGCAAAATGCTACCTGGAGTTTTTGTGGCATCCAGAGTAACCTTAACAACATCTTCTTAATCTCTCAGCAAGAAAATGAAAGCAGCACACCTCGGAAATAAAAGATGCACACGCTGCTAGCTCAGATTCCACAGCTTTGCTCTTTTAGGCTGAATGTTGGCTTTTGGCACGTAAAGCTGCAGAGGGGAACGTGATTAAATGCTGGGGGGGTGTCACCTCTTTGTCACTGCTGTGTGCAGCAGGCCCCAGGTCTGTGTGTGGGCAGTGCCACACGCACAGGTGACAGCTCTGTAGTGCCAGGCTCCTGCTTTGCAAAAGCAGAGCTATGCAGGTGCACTGGGGGAAGAGCATCCCAGGGAGGGAATAGCTGAGGGCATGGCTGGTTTATGCTGAGAAGCCATGGGCAAGAAGAGCTGCTCTGGTCCACGTTCAGGTGAGCATCGTGCTCCTGGCCTCAGCCCTCTGCACAAGGATGGAGCTGAGGCTAACAGGAATGGCTGTGAAAAACCAGCTGTAAAGCCAAGTTGTGCATATAGCATAGAAATTAACCACAGTGAAATCATTTATTGATTAAAAGGGGCTAACATCTGAAGAGGATAACTGTGATTTTAATACATTCCTGAAACGTAAACATTCCTGTCTCTCTGCTCCTCAAAAGTGCTTTCTTTTGTTGTTTGTGTTCCCTCTAACTCGCTGTTCTTTGACTGTGAGGCACAATGTTGTAGTTAGAGCTGTCAAGCATCCTAGAGCTGCAAGGATTTTTCAGACCACTCATTAACAAACAGACTTCCAATCTCAGTATGTGTTATCAAAATGAGATCTTTTCTCAACAGTTGACAATTATGTATTATACAGTTACACGCTTACAATTGGTGACACCATATTGTGAGATCTCAGTGCTGACTTTTAACAATGTGCTGCCTAATTACCTTTTGTATTCTATTCCAAGTGTATAGGGCTATTGTATTTGTGGCCCCACTTCTTTTTTTTTTTTATTTGCAATTTGCTTCTCAATAAATGCAAAATAATAAAATCCCAAACCCTGGTGTGTTGAGTATTTTTATTGACCAGAGTGGTCTGCTAGTAAACACAACTTTGGATGGCTTCACGAGTGAAAGTTTATTAGGCTGTGTTAGCTTTAAAATACAATTGCCAGGGGACTGATGTTGTAATCATTTCTTACAACACAAACTTGGGTTTAGATGCTTTCCCAGCACCAGGACCACAAGGACAGCAAAATGGGTGTCTCCTGAGTCATGACATTGTGCTTTCTTTCCTGCAGTGGCAGATCTTTAAACATTTCATGCTGTCTGCCACTTACACACAAAGCAAAGAAAAAAAAGATAGCTCTCGAAGTCCTGCTCCCTGTTTGGGCTCTTCAGGGTAGTTCTCACAAATAATTAGACAAATACCTTCCTTGTAGGTCCACCCAACAGGTAGATTCCAGTCTGCCTGTCACTACAGTATCTAGATAGTGACTTATCTAAAGCCTTGAGTTACTCCAGATTTTTGTTATCTTTGTTTTTGTGGAACTATCTTTAGACTCCACCACCAAGAGTGAGAGAATTAGATCCAAATGGTCCTGCCCAACCTAAAAGTAATGACCTCACCCAAGGAAAGACAGGAGCTCAAATCAAGCAGCTGAACTAAGGGGCCATATTCACTCATCACTGCCTCCAAAATAAAAATAAAATAACAAAGGGTCTCTCCCAGAACGCCTCAACATCAGGCAAAGAACATTTCAGGTCCTTTAGGGAAGTGCCACTTCCCAGGAGCCCTGTTGGGAGGAATCAGAAGTGGAGACTGAAAGCACAGGAGTGAAGCCATGGCTGGTGCAATAGCTTTGCTGACAAGATCCCAGCTTGTCCATGAGACCCCTCAAAATAAAGTCTGGGGCCTTGCTAAGAGACCATTGGCTGGTGGTGTGCAGGGTAGGGGAGAAGCTCATCCCTGAGGGAGGCAAGAGTGAGAGCTGTGCTGTTCCCCTGCCCACACAACATATTGTCTTCCTCCAGCAAAGCTACTCCAGAGGCTTTCTGTGATGCCAAACAGCACAAATGAGGAGAAGAAAAAGAAAAAAAAACCATCCTCATGAAAGCATCCTGTCCATTTCCACAAGCACTAGAAAGATGTTCTTTAAAACCATGCACATGTAAAAAGATCCAGAGGTTGCTGGTTAGTTTGTCATCTATTTTTATAGGCTTTTCTGAATGGTTTTAGATTTGACATAGTAACTGACTGTTACTAGAAATAAACTGTAAGTCAATTCCATGCTTCCATAATTCACTGCCCAGGGTTGTTCAAAAAGATTTAGTGATACTTGTGATAGACAGCAAGCCTCTTGATGTTTTCATTTTCACTTAGTGCCTGTAATTCCTCAAACTTGCTGACCTCTACAGAACAGGATGGAAAAGGGCTCCAAAACTTCTTTGAAGGCACTCACCAAAACATTGGAAACACTCATTTTGCTTCTCTGCTTTTCAGGGCACAAAGACCAATAAGGGAATAAAGCAATTGTTGTTTTTTTACAAAGGCAACTGCTATTATTATCTCTATGACTGATCACGGGGGTAGAATAATTTATAAGGGAACAAGTTAAACACACACCCCAAACAAAAAAAAACCACCCCATATTATAGTGACTCCCAATGAAATTTCTCCTGCCAGCTGCATATTGATATTTCCCTGATAGAGCACCTTCATTTTGAACTTTAGCCCTACTATAGATATTTCCTCCTCCTCTTAATGGGTACATTTTAAAGGCCCCAGGTCTGGATGTAAAAATTTACAAACAAAACTGTGCCTACAGGGCTTGCTACCAAGGAATGCTGGTGAGATTTGGCTAATAAAAATTCAAATACTTGGCAGTTGTGCATGGAAGCCACCCAGGCAACCATCCCCATTCCTGCTCAGGGAGGTTGGTGCCCAGTAGGAACCTGTAGGAAGAGGTAACAAGCAAAACTGATGTTGCAGCTCTTCTTAATGCAGGGTTCCCAGGACAAAAGCACCTTGATGGTATCAGCATGGCTCTGTCATTACAATTTAATTACCAACAACAGGCCACTGACATTTGAAACTGTTGATCAGATTCTGCTCCTGAAGGTGGAGCTGAGGCCACTTCTCCTTCCCCCAGAGGGTGATTTTGAACCCGACAGAGAGCACCACATGGTCAGCACCAGGCTGGCATTGCAAGTGGAAAGAAACCCAGTCTTCTCCACACAACTAGAGACCTCCCAGGTGGTGCTGAGCTTTACCACCAGCACCACAGAGCAGCTGAAAGGCAGCTCAGATCCATGAAAAAGCAGGATTATTTGGGGAATGAAAACCAAACAAGGCAGCCTGGCTCCCAACACTGGTAGTAACAACAACTAGGGGCTGAACCTTCATGGAGTAGCTTTAAACAACCACCTATGATCTGAACCAAACACCTCCAGCAAAACCTGAGCCAGCAGTTTTCACAGTGAGGATCATTCTAATGGCTACAGGTATTTCACAACAGATGGAGCATGATTCAGCTTCATTCCAGCCACCCACATCATTATTTCCCCAAATTCTTCACACATACACAGGCAAAAAGAAATACAACAAACCATTTGTAGCAAAGAGAATGATAGGAATTGAATTAATATATTTCAACACGTTTGGAAATCAGGTTATTAACCAAGAATTTGGAAGTATGGGAAGGAAAAAAAATCAAATTTGGGATTTTCGTGAATCTCAACACGAGATGGAATATTTCACTCCAATTCCTTTCTTCCATGCATTAACATTACTTTATTGTTTCTCTTTTTCTGAAAAAGAAATTGAAGGCTTTGCACACTCACTAGAGCAGGTAAAGATCTTTTAAAATCTGTCTAGCAAGCCACTGGCTTGCTAAAAATCAATCAGATAACAGAAGCCAGCACTGCTGACACATAGCTATTAGCTTTTATTTGGACATTTTCACTTATTGTCTAAACTTTGCCTTTTGTCTAGAAATTTTATACCACACACACCCCGTTTTCAAACAGAGGAATCCAGGAGAGGTCAGTTGTGACTCAGAAAAAGGGAGAGGAGGAGTAAATTGCAAAAAAGATGCATGGGAAAGCTAAAGGAGTGCAGGGAAAGCCCCTGCACACGCAGACACATCAACACAACCTACATTTTTTATTAATCAGGCCTTCAGTTTTAATTGCCTCTTACAGGATAGGCCAATTAAGGATGAGTTGGCAAGATGAGGATCTTTCCCAGCTCATTTGAAGCTAGGAGATGGGAGGTTTGCTTTGCCAGAGGCCCACATTTGGCTAAAAAAAAAATAAAAGTGAACGCCACTAAACACCTCTAGTGCAAATATTCATTTCCTATGGGTTGAAAAGTAAAAGCAGAAGACCAAAAAGTTCCCCTTTGGCCCCATCTCTCACTTTCAAATGAAATCAATTACAGCATCTCTATTTGCCTGAGCTTTGGAAAGATAAATAACAATAAATACAGGTCTAGAATTGTACCTAGAGAGAGTCTTCAGTCTGCAAGTCCTTCGAGAGCTCCCCTCCTTTTAGATCTAATTGATCCTCTTCACCTTCAGAGTCTATCAAGGTCAAAGCTTAGTTAAGAATTCCTTTTAAAATATATTATAGACACTTTTCAGCATATGCTGTACATTTTGAAATGCATGGATGATGATAGAATCCCAGCCTCAGAGCACATTAATTGTAGAAGTAATCAGCCTAAGTAGTGAGTATGTAGAGCTTACAGATGCTGCATGGCTACAGGAGCATCTTCCAGACAAAGGTATCATTTTTTAGCTGGGGTTTGGTTTTTTCCCCTCTGCATAACCACATTAAGTATCTTCAAACAAACACAATTAGACCTGAGGACTGAAATGGGCTTGTAAAAGCCCAGTCCAGTGGAGCCAGACAGAGACAAGCCTTGTAGCTGGGTACAGAGAAACTGCAAACTCCTAAAAAAAATAATAATAATAATAANGAAAAACCTTATAGCTCATTAAAAAAATATATAATGAAGCCTCTAATTTTCCTAATGAAAGAATTAACTATCAAGATAAAAGTGAAATGATTTATTAGATTTTTCAACCATCACAGAAATAAAATAGAAAAATCAGTGTAGGCAGTAACTATTATATCTCAACTTGCACTCATTAACTGTTTACAGCTGTAAAGGCATCCTAATATCCTAATTTAATTCCATAAACTTGTCTATAACCCAGTCCTAAACAATAACTTCTAGTGACTCGTTAGAAAGGAGTTGAATTCCTTTCACACAAGAGGATGGCCAAGAATCTGTTCTTAAAAAAATTTTGGGGATTCAAAATTTTTGCAAGTTGAAGGAGGGCACCTGGTCCCTTCCAGCTCTGCTCCCCATCTCTCCCACCTCTGTCTCCCTGCACCCATCTTGCCCAGGTAAAAATCCCCTTCCTAGCAAGGAAAACTCCAAATGCTTCCTGCTCAGATGCAACCAAACAAGGCAATTGTGGAGAAAGAGAGAGATACAAAAGGCACAAATCATAAAATTTTAAAAATAAAGAAAAATCTGTGTGCTTTTAAAGCTAGCTATATGTTAAACAGGGAGGGGGTAAAGTCCTCTTGACTGGCTCACAAAATTCAAGCACAAATACAACGTGTGAGGCAGTGCAAATGCTGCCCCTGCAATATTTAGGCCAATGAATGTAAAAAGAGGAATTGGAATATCAAAAATAATTATGTGAAAATAACAGTGTTTATTTTCCCAAGAGCTTGGCCACCTGCAAGTCCTGTTTTTGCCTATGTAATCCTGCATTTTTTTCTGAGGCAAACTGCCTGAGAGGGATAAAGCAGCACTCGGTGTACTTGTGCCAGGGCTCAGATTCAGCCTGCAGTTTCTGAATTATTATCAGAATTAATCAGGGGAGGAGTAGGAATTCAGCCTAAATGTTCATCCTTCGGTGACTTGAAGTTACATCCAGTGTCATTATTTTACATCAAGCTGCTGGAAATTATTTAATTTATTTTTTTTTTCCCTCTCTGTTTCATGCCAAGGTCTTAATCTTTACTACACTGGCAGCAAGAACATTTTAAAGAATCATTTCCCGAGACACATTTAATACATTTCCAGTAAATTGTACATAAACCTGTCCAGCTGGCTGGGTCATTTAATCAGCGACACACCCACTGAGTGCAGGATGCCACCTGAGATTTACCTCAATGCTTTCAAAAACAAAACGATGATGGGATAAAGCTTTTGCTAATGTGCGACTGCGCTGGGGAATACAATGATAACTGCCCACTAGGGAGTACCAGCATCTTTTAAAGGTTTGTTATGGGAAAGATTACATACCGGATTAGACAAAAGGGGTTTGAAGATCAGCGCTGAAATTACAGCGGCTTTAGGCAAAGCAGCGTTCAGATGCCGGGTGACTATTTAAAACCACTTAAGAAACAGACGGTGAAGTTTATCAAGTGTTTTTGAGCTGTAGCCCGCGCTGCTTTCAGGGGCTGCTAAAACATGCTTGGGAATGCAAACGCAAGTTTTGGCTGGATGGGGGGTCTCAGCAGGATCTGCTGTGTCACAAGCAAAATACCAACTCGCTCACACTCAGCTTTGCTGAAATTGGACCTATTAAGAACGTCTAAGAAGAGGCTCTTTTAACAGCTCCTCTTACGAAGAGGTTTGCTGAAAGCAAGCCAGGGGAGCAGGGGGGGGAGCATCTTTTTCGGCTTTTTTTTCACAAGTTATTTCAGATCAAGAGCGCAGAGGAGGCAAAGTGCTGAGGAAAGACATCCTTCAGAAGCCACCCCAGGCAAAGGTGCACGACAGCAGGATGGTTTGCCTCCAAATAAAACATACAAGACTGGTTTATTTATGTCCAACCAACAGCATCCTCTTCTGCAGGTAACCCTGCACCTGGTACCTCTCCACGGGGAGCCCCCAGTATTCCATTAGGAAATGGGGGTTTGGAGTGGCACTGGGGTGCTGCCCAAAGCCTGTGGCTGTGTGGAACAGCAGCACTTGGTGGCACTGAAGCCCTTAATGAGAAGTTGGGTGACAAGTGGCAGCCCAGTCCCCTCCCTTTGTCCCTGCAACCACCTACAGCTCCTCCCTCCTCCGCTTGTGCTGTTCTCAGAAGTTGAGACACCCTGGCATCCTTCTCACCATTCATCACTGCCCTTTAAGTGAGTTTAATACAATTATTTTTCTAAACTGTTTTAGATGCCATATCTATAATCCATAAAATTTATTGTACCTTTATGTAGAATTAGACTGGAGTTGAATATATAAATCAATTTATAAGGTCTAATGACATACAAACGCTTAAAAACTAAAGGCAGTGTAGTAAATTAAAATTACCATCACAAATGTAAGCTTTGTAGTCAGTGTGTGACCCACTAAGGATTATATTTAACTCCCCTGAGAGTGGTTTATCATAAAACTTTATACTTTTATTACAGTGAATTATTAACTCCTCCATGATGTGAGTCATTCCACGCTCTGACTATAGCTTTTTTAATGACACTATAATAGACATCTTGCTAATAGCAGTAGGATTGCTACCTCTGAGGTTAAAACAAAAAAAGGAAAAAAGACCAAAAAAAAAAAAGAAGATACAAAGGACAAATATGTGAAAACGCACTTCCCAAAAGAATAAAAAAAAATGAGCACCTGTTAGAAGATCCATTTGAGGCCAAACTTCACGGAGCTCGTTGCAGTCTCCTGAGCACACAGCAAACCAGTAGGTTGAGCAGGCTGGCATCTGAAAATAACCAAAATATTTTATCATTAGAAAACATCAAAGTCTGGAGGATTATGACCAGGTGGCTTTTTTGCTTTTATATGGAGAAAAAGATTTTTTTGCTCCCCCTGATGCTACAAATTGACTTTAAGTCATCTTCATAGAAATCACTTGAAAATGTCTCCTCTTGAGGAAGACTTTTCCCAATCAACATTTGCTCCATCCCAACAGCCTGCAATGGGATAGCTGCATTTCCAGACACTCCTTTGGCTGCTGGGAATGGTCCAAAATCTTGGGAGATTTCTGAGTTTGCTGAAAGAACAATCCCAATCCCGTGGGAAATCCAGGGTTGACTTTATTATCAGAAAAACAAACCCAAGGGGAGTGATTTACCCCTTTTTTTGTGTGATTTTTCCCCCCCCCAATTTAAACCAGCTCTGCCCAACCAGGAAATGTCACCAGGCTAGATGAATTTCTATCCCCAAAACTTAAGCTCTGCTCCAATTACACTTCCAACAAAAAGTGACTGTTTTTAAGATAAAGCTAGCCCATTTCTGACCAGATTTCCACATTTTGCAAGCACAAAGGATTTTTCCATATGTTTGAATATGATTTTAAAATGGCATGCACACATTTTTCCATCAGAGAATTCTACCAAAAAAGTGACTAACTACAATCTGAAGCATGCCAAGTCACATGGGATTACAGAAAAAAAATGAACCTATGGGTATTTTTAAGTGATCTTCATAAAAAATAAAAATAATTTTGAAAAAAAAATCCCAGCTCTTGTATATTCAAGATCTTTTTTTAAATACTTGTTATTACTAAGTCAAAAAAATCAACAGGACAAGCTTCCTATTTTCTGCACATCACTCATCAATCCATTTATAGCACTCATTTGCCAGCAGTGTGACCACAGGGCTACTAAAAAACAGCAGGAAAATGAAAACTGGCAAAGGGAACCAAGTCTACCTGTATAGCCAAAAAAAAAAAACCCATTACAGAATAAAACTGCATTACAAGTTCTCTGGAAATTCAGGAGCTGCTCAGCCCTCTCTATATGAGCATCTTCCATTTAATGAGGACCTATTTATGGCCTCTCCTTTGAAACACCTGCATTTTTCTGCTCTTATGGATGGAGGCAATGGTCACCACTGCACTTACTGGACACATGGCTCAGGAAACATTAAAAGGACCTTGCAGAAGATTTTGCAGCAGTGCCAAACTGCATGGGAAGAAGGACCTGCAGAAAATTACAGTCCTGTCCAACAGGAGCATGCCTAATTTATCTGCTTTTCCTTCATTCTCAGTCTTCCCATGGCTGCAGTGAGGGCTTTCAAGGCAAAGGGCATGTAGCTACAGGCCCTTTTTATATTTTTTGGGGTTTGACTGATTTTTTTATTTCCTTTTTTTTTTTCCTTTCAGTAACATAGAGTTGAGGGTGAGAGAGGCAAGGCCATTTTATTTGAGAAAACTATTAGTATTCCTAAAACCACAATGGATTATGAGAGAGCAGGAAACCTGGCTATTTAAACAACACAGCTCTGATTAATTCACCCTGATCTCTTACTTCTCAGGAAAGGTTTGATGTTTAGGCATAAGCAAAAGATTTCTCTACATCCTCTGTGCTTTTCAAGAGAGTTTTGTGCTTAGCAATTACTGCTCAGCCCCAGTTTTGCTCTGGAAGGGCAGGCAGCACCCACTGCAGCAGTGGCACACATCCATCCTCATGCCTGGATTTTCCTGCTACCAAAAGAGAAGTTTGCCTAAGCCTGGTGATAATTAAAACCAACCAACAAACCCAACCCACAGACCTGCTCAGTGCCACTTCACTAGGAGTTTCTTATATTTGAATTGAATTAAATTGAATTGAAATAAGGGAATTACACGTGCAAGCTCAGCATGTGGAAAAGGAGAAATTCTGCTGGTGCAAGCCTGGAAAAGACTCTCTCTTTCCAGGAGTTTTATGGGGCAGTTTAGAGCTCTTCTCCTGTCTGGGTATTTTGCATCTTCAGTCTTCCTTTTGTCAGTGTTTTTTTATTTAACTAGAGAGATTTCACTGAGGCTAAGGTTTGTTTACCAGGGGTTCCCACCCCAGAGAGCAATTGAATATCAGATTTACTAAAGCTGCATCAAGTTGCAAGGGTCAGTCACAGTGCAAAGCAGTGTGGGCACTGTGGATGTCACCAGTGTGTGTGTGCTCACCTTTGATGGGCATGGGCACCAAGACCTGCACTGTTTCCTGGACACAGTCCTGCTGAAGGCAGCTTCTGTTTGTTCATCATAAAACCTGGTCATTAACCCAATTCATTCTCTGTGAGTACACTGACCTCTGGGCTAGGCCTGAGCACCTCACCAAATCTCTGTTTGCCTTCAAGATGAAGGAGAAACAGAGACACAAACACACTGAAGGGACTTTTTTTTCCCCCCCCTCTTCCTAGGCTGACCGATCTCTTCGTAAAGGGAAACAACAAACTTGGGACAAACTAATGACCCACTTACTCCTTCACTTTATTTCATTTCAAGGTCATAAAGAAACTCCTTCATTATATCTGCCTGAGTCTACTCCAGGGCATCTCAGGTCTCCTCTTCCATCTACACAAGATCTACTTTGAGCTGTTAACTCATTAAGCTATCAGCATTCCTACTAATTTCACAGGTGATTAAAGGAACACCAGGGATAAATCTGTGCCTTGAAGGATGGCACAGACCACTGCCATGTTCTACCTCAATAGTGAGGCAAAGGCTGGTTTGCAGCAGGGTTTAGCAGGGTACCAGGGCAGCTTGCCACTCCATGGAGATACCAAAAACACATGCTTAATGTTAGCTGGATTGTATTTCATTACCCTCCACTGCAAAAGGTCCAGTTCAGGGGCAATGTCTTCATGGTGGCAAAGAAGTCCAAGCAAAGAGTTTCCTTGCCACAGATAAGTGGGTGGCCCAAGCAATGGGCAGCTGCCTTTTGAGAAACCTTAGGGAAAAATGCAATTTATTCCACAGAAAAAGGCTGGGCAGGCCAGAACCACTTGAAGATGCTGTGAAAGCTCCCAGGGCTCAGGTTTGAGTCTTTCACCATGCACAGCACTCACACTTTGGATCCCAGCTGAGACTGAAAACAATCTCCACCAAGTCCCTGCCCTGTCCTACAGGTTGTGCCAATAGAGAGTCAATCAAGGCCATGAGAATTTGAGAGTTCAGTGCTAAAACTCACATCTTACCAACACAAGGCTCTGTCAAAGCAGTGGCACTGCACATTACTGAGGAAATTGCCAGCTTCATGCTTTAGCAGAAGCAGCTTGCTCAGGGTCCAGTGTTCCATAAGCTCTGGACCTCTGAACTCTGGGGCATTTTCATGCTCAGCTGTCAGCTTTTCTTTCTAGTTCTTAACATCTAAACGTCCTTGATTCAGAGGAGATGAAGGTAAAAAAGATTCCAGTAGCACAGAGTGATTTCACATTCAAGAAGAGGAAGAGGTGCTGTACTTCAGGAAGTTCTAAGCACCTGCAAACAGGAGTTTTTAATGAAAATTCCTTTTCAACCATAACTATGGCATCACAGTGGTAATGCTATAATGCAATAAACTATCCTATTAAATCTAAGGAGTTTGATTTAATAGGACAACGGTTGTAAATTAAATAAATGCAAAATTATTATTTAAAAACTCTTTTTACTGAGGTTTAACAACTCTGTCTTATACTTGCTGCCTCATTACACCCAAATAAAATGCACGTATGAGAACATGTATTTAAACTAGTACATAAAGCACAGCCAAAAAAATAAAGTTTCAAATGGATTATTAAAATCTGGGAGGAACCCAACCTTTGAAAAGTGCAGTTCACACCTTTGGGTTAACGAGAGCAAAGTCAGCAGAACTGCTTACCCTGTCTAAAATTGCCTAATTTAAACCCATTACCCCTCATCCTTTCACTCCAGGCCCTGTAGTGACAAAGATTATTTGCTGCTACTGTACCAAAACCTTTGAGGTAGTTTGAGGCTGGGGTTGGATTTTTTTGTGTGTTTGTTTTGAAGTTTGTAAATTCAAGTTTAATCAAGGTGGCTGGGGAAAGAGATTAACCTTAAACTCTACTTCTGGCCAACAAGAGATGGAGGAAATGTTGCAGGAGGCAAGCAAAAATACACTGTTGACAAATTACTCCATTTATAGTCCAGATTTCGGACACCTTGTCCTTAGTCACCAGTGACATCTAATTTGTCCCTAAAAAAACTAGCCCTTACATCTTTGTTACTTTAGGCTTTAGGTTAAGGCATGTGGATGTCCCTCATAAATCTGATCTCCTATAGGGCCTGTCTCTTGCCAGTAGCTTCCCAGATGAGGGAAAAATACAATGACAAAACCCCAAACCCACCACTACCCTTTCTTTCCCTTCTTCTTCCAAAGACCTCATCAGGAATAAAGAAATTGTCCTAAATTTAGACATGTGAATCCCACGGCATTTGTGTGAAATAGGTTAGCCAGGCTGAGAACAAAAAGGGGGAGCAGAAAGCTATAAAAAGCAAATGAAGGAGAGGGAAAAAAAATTAAAAATAAATATATATATCTACTGTACTTCCCTGGCCAGACTCACTGTGGGTATATACCATACAGGGACATCCGTCAGCACTAATCAATACATGTGGTGTTAGTCATGGATGATAAATTTGAAAGGGATTATAACTGTAAACAGTGATCAATAGACACTTGCTGGAGGAGACAGAGAGGAAAAAACAACCTTAAAATGTTACACGGTTAATAAAGTAAGGGGTCAGTCTTCAACGAAACTCCAGTGAGACCCCCTTATTTCAGAGCTCTTTCTACAAGGAGGGGGAAAGGGGGGGGGGTGTGGGGGGAAACCTTGCTGATTTTCATAAACCAATTGCTGCTAAAAGGGCACATTATTAATTTACAGGGTATTTGCTGATCCCTCTGCTTTGAAGTCACACCCTCCATTAATGTTTGGTTGGAGATGTTTTGCTGGATGTGAGCTGGCACCCCCGAGCCCCCTGGAGAGCAGCTTGCTCTCCTCCTCACTCTGCCCCCACCACTGCCTTCACTATGGGCACATGAGTGATCAGAGCGTTCACAACGGTGACATTCCCCTCTGCAAACAAATTCATCCAGGGCTTCAAGTAAAAAATGCAGAGAGCCTGTGCTGTTCACCCACAGATGAATGGAACTATCTGTCTTGTCACCAGGGGTCGTAGCAAGAGGTTATTGTGAGTATATACCTTGGCTTCTGTGCTGACGTTTGCAAGCAGCTCCCTTGCAAAAAAAAAAAACAAACAAAAACCCAGGAAAATAAAATAAAATACAAAATCCTGCCATATCAAGCACTTATCCAGTCCCTCTAGAACCCTTCTCAGATCATGTCTTTCCACACCTTTGGAGTCACAGCTCCGGGCTTGACATAGAGATTTTTTTTCTGCTGACCTTTTAGCGTCCTTTCTGCCACAGTGTGTAAACCATAAGCTGATATATGAAGGCAATTTTTAGTGGTGCCACTTGTATCTGAGTGATTGCACACGCTTTACGTTTCTGGCCTGCCACCCTTCCACCTTTTGAAGATCTCTCTATTTCTTTTAAAGGAACTGCAGCAGAGGTGAAAGGAAGTTTAACTGCTTCAAGACTTTGATGGCCCAAGAGCACCTGTTTTGGGTTTTCAGAAAGACATGCTGCAGATTGGCTGACCAGTGCTTGTGCTCAAACACTAAATCTTTCTCCTCTTGTAGAAAGACTTGGAGGGGTGGAAGGAGGGGAGGGGAAAGGCTGTGTAAAGCGTTTCCAAAATATAAGCTGGCAGAGATCAGTGATCACAGCAGGGCAGCTTTACAAACATGTTACCAATAAGCTCCAGAGCTCTGCAGTTGCAGGGACTGTGGCTCCTGGGGAAGAGGCCTCTGAAGATCTCCATGGCCAGAGCAGGGGATATTCCCTGTGAAGATTTGCAGCAGCCAGCTTCACAGAGTGGTGTTTGTTGCCTCTCTGCTGCTCCCTACCCTGGGCACAGCACAGTGGTGAATCACTCAGAACGTGAACAAGGAGATGGCATCAATCACTCCTGACATATTTACAGCACACCTAAATGCCACAGAGGGGGGGGACACATCAGCATTCTAATGTTGCAACAGTCCCTTCCTAATTTACTCATTAAATAAAAAAAGAAATTGCAGTAGAATAAATAGCAAGCCAAGGAGGAGCACCTTGAGGTCAAGAAGACCCTCTATTTCAAGAAGCCTCCCTCCTTTTGGAGGCTGCCTCCTCCAAGGCAGCAGATTCACCATCTAAATGTCAAAGCTCAAACTCACACAGCATCCTAGAACAGGGTCATGGTCTCAAGCAAAGGGGATAGATGCACTTCAGAGCCTTCAGAGGTCTCATCACCTGCTACAGCTGCATGAATGGAGGAGATACCAGCAGCTAATGAGCACAGAAGATCCCAAATCAACAGCAAAACTAGGAAAAGTCCATTTTTATTCTCAGATGCCCATGCAAGGACTGGTTACCAATATGGCTGTAGAGAGTCTAAGGAAAAAATATGTATTTGGAGAGTGTAAGGCAAAGCACAACTGAGGAGAGATGAGAGACATTTGGAGGGGGAAAGATGGTGATGGTGCCACCAAAGGGATGTTGAGACTTTGTGAGTGGAACACAAGTGAAGTGGAGAAAAGGAGTGGAAGGAACAACTTAATAAGAGATGGGGGAGAGTCCACAGAGGGGGGTGGGGGGAGGAAGCTGAAAATGTTCATGAGGGAGCAGTATGGAGGGAGTAAAGCCAGAACCTTGTCCAAATCACCTGGACACACAGCACCTATAAAGCAGAAAGGACATGGTACAGAACAAAGGTAGAGAATTAATGCCAAAAACCTTTTTTTAGCAGCAGAAGTGGAGGAGCACACATCTGCCTTTGAGTCAGGGATATGAAATTTCCAGCCAAGAATGCTGCTTACATAGCTGCCATGGGCACAACTTGTGCTCAAGTGTGCAGAGGGCAGGATCTGGCTTGGAGTTAAATTCACCTTCACAACACACTGCAGGGGTGCCCCTCCTGGGCAGGAGGTGATGGGACAAAATGCTGAGGTCCCCTCGGGTACCATGTGGCACATCTCCTATGGGACACATACTGTGGTGAGGAAGAGATAGCAGCAGGCAGAGAACTGACACAAAGCTCTGACTCTGTCCTCTCTGGGTCTGATCCAATGTGTGCTTTCATCACAGTCATTGGTTTAAGAGTCAGACTGAGCCCCTTCTACCAATGGGAGCTGCATTCCCAGATTCCTTTTTTTTGGCCTTGGCAGAAAGGGAGGATAAATAATTTCCATTTCAAAGAGGGCTGCCATTGTCCTGTATTTTAATGGCAGGACACTAAAAGTAGCCTCTCCTGTGTGAATCAACCAGCTCACCTCCAAGGGCCTGTGCTTCCCCTCTGAGGCATCCTCTAGTACAGCCTGGGTTAGCAAAGGGGCAAAGCCCCAGGGGCCAGGCAGGCACAAAGCCAGGGTTTCTGTGCAAGGTTGTAGACTCGCACTAGTGGTCTAGTGACCCTGATGATATTGATGACAATTAGTAGACAGAGATTAAAATGGAAATGAGGGAAGGATTCGTCTGTCACTTTATCCATCAGCTGTAGCTTGCCCCAGGCAACAGACACACACTGGGCTTTTTGTTGTTATTCCCTTGTTCAGCTCAGTTGGTTCCAGCAGTTCACTTAGTTATTACTAATTTTTTCTTAAAACTGCTATAAAAAGGATTTTTTTTATATTTTTTTTTTTTGGTCAAATACTCACTACTGACAACTCTGAGTATTGAGTGTGCAAACCATCCCTGGATGTATCTGCTTTTGCTGCCTGCCTGATGCTGGGGGTGTCAAAGGGCTCTGCTTTCTTCTTCCCATTTCAGTAGCCTCTGTTTCTTTTGTTATTTTAATACTTAGGAAAGCAATTGTATTGCTAGGCCTAGAGCCTTAAGGTCTCTGATAACTACAGACACACTAACGGCAAAGGCAATGGCACTACTAAGTTATTATTATATGGCCATGCAGGTCAGGCTGGATATAAGAAGAGGAGAGGAGGAGAAGGAGAAGAGGAGAGGAGGAGAAGGAGAAGAAGAGAGGAGGAGAAGGAGAAGAAGAGAGGAGGAGAAGGAGAAGAAGAGAAGGAAAAGGAGAAGAGGAGAAGAAGGAGAAGAAAGAGGAGGAGGAGAAGGAGAAGAAAGAGGAGGAGGAGGAGAAGGAGAAGAAAGAGGAGGAGGAGAAGGAGAAGAGGAGGCATCGTGTCCACTCACTAAAACCTGTCCCTTCTACCTTCCTTCTCACAAGACTAAATTTCCCATGATCATCTGAATTGTTCCTGAAATCAATTTCTCTATCTGTTGACAACTTCTACATTTGTCTTGTGGGACAAAAGGAGGTTTTGGTTAATACTAAAATGTCCTCAATTCGGGGGAAGAGTGATTTCTTGCACAACTATTACAGAAGCCCGATTCACAACCACTAACCTGCTTTGATTCACTCATCCACCCAAAAGGCTACCAAAATAAATCCTCTGCTTTGCAGTTGCATTAAAAGGTGCTCCTGAAGCTCTTAAATTCTCTGTGACATGGAGCTGTCTTCTGGCAGCAACAATTCCACCCTGTCTTCTTGTCCTCTGTTGTTTTAAGTCCCTGAGCAGATTGTAACTCCCAGGATACACCTTTGCTACTCCTACAAACACCACCCCACTCCAACCCTGTACAGAGTCCACATGCAATAAATAATGAGCAACTACACAGCCAGCCAGCCAACCCATTAAAACAAAGGAGATTGACTATTCAAAAAGTATTAGGGAACAGGCTCACATCTGCCACAGTCTTTTCATGGCTTCTGCTGTCACCAGCTCTGCTGATTTCCTCCTGGGAACAGCCTGGGCACAGGCATGGCAGGAGCTGGGAAGGAGAGCTTGGGTCCTGCCCCTCCTATTGCCACCACCACCAGTGCAGCCCACACTCCAGGTCCCCAGTGGATGGAGGGGAATAAAAAAGATGTCTCTGCTGCCACTGGGGCACTGGGAGAGGTCCTTCCACTTCATGCAGCCAAGCTTTGGTTTCTATTCTGCAACGGGATGCATCAATTCACACAATTTCACCATGGATTTAAAAAACCAAACCAAAAAACGTTGGAAATTTGCAATTTCCCAGTGGGAATGCAGTCAATGTTGTAGGCCAAAAACCTGCTGGAAAGTGGGGTCTGGGGTAACACACTCTGCATCAGGTAGAACGTGAGAGAAGTAGGAATGATTTCTACCTTCATCTCCACGTTTCCCAGCTGGTACTAAACCTGAACAACCTGATTTATTACACCTGCTTTTCACGTGGTTAGCTGCAAATGTTTCTCAGGTTTCTACTGCTGTTGATGGACTACTGACTAATCAAAAAGTCAGGAGTGCAAATTTGCAGTACTGGCTGCTGGCCAGTTTGCCCATAAAAGGTTTCCAAATGGTCACTGAGCCCTTAACCCTGATGAAAACAGCAACAAAGACACTGCCCCAAGCTCTTGCTCCTGACAGAGTCTCCCTCTCACTTTTTCACATGCAAATATGGTTTGGTTTTGTTGTTGGTTTGGTGGTTTTATTTGTTTGTTAGGGTTTGGTTGGTTGGTTTTTTTTTTTAAAGAGAGCACAATTCCAGAACATGCAGTGGAAAGACCTTTCTACTCATGAAAAGCTACATGTGGGTGTGAATTATTTTATATCCTCCTCAGAAATTATCCGACTACCTTGGAAAATGATTAGTTTTCACATAAGGTGCCAGATCCTCTGGTCCATTTAGGCTGCTTTATGCCACTTTGATGGCTCAGCTCAGCCCTAAATAAAACAGGCTTAATTATCCTTAGGATTTCTCCTGCCTTGGGAAATCTCCAGGTAATGTGGAAATGCCACAGGGACTCCTACACCACCACAGCTATTAGCAGCAGAGTGCAGTGGCAGGGATATCCCCACGCCCCATTGATTCCCTGCTGCTGTGGCTGTGGGCATCTGGCACAGATGAGGGCCACCCTCAGGCTAATGCTATTTATGCCAAGGCAGGGCCTGGGAGGATGACAGCTCCAGTAATACAGCTTGAAAATAATCTGGCGAGTCTAAATCTAAATCAAAGATGAAATACGGATGGTTTTATTGGAATGCCTGGCTCTGAAAACCCCCAGCTAATGGGTGGAAAGGGGACTGTTGTTTTGGAAAACTTATTTTTCCAAAGCCCTTGCAGAAATACAAGGGACACAGAGAGATACACAGCCTCCAAACATGTCTTTTCTCAGAAAGAGACACTGCCACTGAACAGTCAGCACGGTGAGCCCAGGGCACTGCTCCTCCACAGAGGTGACACAGGAAGGCTCCATGGCCTGAGAGCTGGTCAGAAAGGAGTCCTCTGCAGATACAGCAAAGAGAAATAGGGTGAATTTCAGCTCATCCTCAAGAAGGTGCCTTGAGGTGTCCAGGGGAAACACCAGCACACAGGTTTATTATTATAGTCACTGATGTCTCCTCATACACTACTACCTCGTGGGTATTTGGGGCAAGAACAGATGAATTTGTCACCTGCATACGTATCAAAGACACAGGAGAGAGGATGGATTTACCCAGAGCTGCTGAGCACAGCACAGAGGATGAGGAGATCTCCTCAGCAGAAAACCACAGCCTCTTCCTAGCACATACTCCTGGTAGCTCGCTGCCACCACCAAGCCAAGCCAGGGTTATCTGGGAGCTCACATTTCAGTTGCCTTTGTCTGCCTGCCCGGATCTGCAAACACTGCTGCTGAAGAGCAGATCTGTGTCACACTCACAAAGCCAGAATTTCTGCATCCTGCTTTAAAGGAAAGCTGAGATTTTGACAAAACTGATGGGCAAGCTCCACTCGCACTAGAGAAAGTTTCTTCTGCACCACGGGCGAGTGGGCGAAGGGAATTTGTTGAGACCTGTCGTAGCACCAACAAGAACTAAAAAATCTTGCAGCAGCTCCTGCCATCTGAGCCTGTCAAATTCCACTGCAAACAATATGTCACTCTGCTGGGGAGAGGCGGCGAACAATCTGAGGGTGAGAAAAAGGGACGGCTGAAGTATCCAAAAAACTCACTCGGAGGGATTGAGGAAGGAGAGAGCCCCTCCCTGCACACGCACACACACGCGCGTGCTGCCGCCGGCCACGGGGCCCGTGCTGGAAAAGTGGAGCTTCCAGATTTGCATCAGGTACTTTTAAAGTGTTCCCAAGCCCCTCGTGTTCCAGAGGAGCAGGGGAATGTCAGGTTTGGTACGCACGACTGAAATTCGTGGCCAGAGAGCACAAATGCCAAGGGAGTGGGCAGGATGAAAAGCTGCCAGTGGTCACGACAGGCTTTAACAGCACCAAACCTTTAGCTGAGCAAACACTGCTTTAACTGGGCCCTGAACTGCACAGCAGCAGAGGTAATGTCATTTGCTTTTCACTCTCCAGGGGCTCTGGAGAGCCTCAGAGCAGCTGAGGAAAACAGGGAGGAATAGGAACCTCAGCTTATGGGCCAAGATCCCCACGTTAATAGGAATTTTTCATCTTTCCAGCTCTCCCGTGTTGTTTCCCACACTTTGCTGTCCCATCAATCCCTGTGTTCCCAAGCTAAAGCTCACAATCAGCAAACCTCCTCCTTTGGGGGTGCCCAGCAGTGAAGCCCCCTTGCACCAGCTTTTCCTCAAGGGATTATTAGGCAGCATGATTACAAAATGTTTTCCACTTTTTTCCAGGCTGAGTGTTAATGCTTTTCCATTCACTGGTCCCTGTGCTTTTCACTACATCGTAGCCTTGCAAAACCTACAGTGGTAAAGGATATATTTTGGAATATATTCCCAAGAAACAAAACTGACACTTTCCATCTGCGTTATGATTTGGTCTTTCCAGCAAAGGAAAATCCAAAGGCAAGAGGACATGACTTTTGACTTGAGTGTAGTGCTCTACATCAAATTTAGGGGAAGGGTGGCAATATTCCTCCCACTTTATCTGTTAATACTGTCTCTAGGAAGGACAAGGCAAGCAAACCAACCACCTACAACATCAGCGCCAAAGTGAGCGAGGAATATCCTGGAAAACACACACTGAATTAAAACCTGAAAGTCTATGAGAAAAAAACAGAAAATAAGAAACCTGTGGACACTGAAAAGCAGGACAGAAATAAAGCAGATCAACAACTCACAGAGCAAAACAGCATACAAATTGGAACAATCAATATGAACAAGAAAACCAAAGCTATGGATCAAAACCTGAAGCACACTTACTAAGTCTAAAATAACCACATTTTTCTCTGAAATGCAAGGCCATAGCTGCTTCTTAAGGACATATCATTGATGCTAATTACCTGCACAGGTTTGGAGAGCAAAATCAGAACCTCAAGTTCTTTTAAGGGAGATGAATAATGGAAGAAGACATTTTTTACTTTTGGTGTGCTAAAGCAAAGATTTTCCTCCTCCTTCCACCCCCAGCAATTGTTTCATAATTCCAAATAGAGTCAAAACACTTCCCAACTCTCCAGCAAAATCTCTGAGTTAACAGCGTTGATTTCTCAGAACAAATGTATTTTTAAATTATGCATTTGAAAATAAGAAGAAACCTTCTGAAAATATCCAGCTAATGAAACCCAACCTTTTGTTATGAAAACCATGTCTCTGACCATAGCAGGTCTTCCCAGCCCATAACAAGATTCCCATTTTCTCAGGCAAGCACAAAACCTTCCTCTGAGGAGCCTATTTTAGTCGCAGGAGCTCCTCTCCTCCCCAGGCAGGCACCATCTCCCAGCCCCGTGGAGTCTTGTTAACTTTCTACCTTTTGTGCTTCTTGCTGTTCAAAGATTTCTAAAACTGCACACAAGAAAAGAATTGAAGGGAAACTTGTCAAGGCCGATCGGTCTGAAGTTGGACCTATCAAGTGTGATTTGCTTTCGGAACAAGCACAGGCAATAGCCTTTTGCCCCTTCTCTCTGACTGTTAGCAAAGAAAGGGGAATCTCTGAAAACGATCTAAAACCCGTTTTTCCAAGCATCAGTTAGCCCAAGAACAACTACATTGAACCTTCAATTGAATACTCCTCAAATTACTATCTTTTTCTTTGTTTCATATAAATCCGATTTGTTCGGATATATCCCAGGTTTTCCCAAGCTGATTTAGGTGTGATTTAAAAACATGATCCCCCACTGTTTCAAAGGGATGGACTTTTATTTTTTGGAAGCATCTGTGAGCAGCATCCCAAGAAAACCCTGAAGGGCCCCTGGGCCTCACCAGAGGTGTCTGTGCCCCTGGCTACAGCTGGAGCTTTGGGCACCCCAGTTCAGAAAAGACAGAAATTTACTGGAGAGAGTCCGGTGCAGGGCACCAAGATGCTGAAGGGAGTGGAGATCTCCCTGCTGAGGAGAGGCTGAGAGAGCTGGGGCTCTTTAGCCTGGAGAAGAGGAGACTGAGGGGGGAGCTCATCAGTGTCTATCAATATGTTAAGGGTGAGTGTAGGGAGGATGGAGCCAGACTCTGCTCAGTGTCATCCAGTGACAGGACAAGAGGCAATGGGAGTCAGTTGGAGCACAAGAGGTTGAGGGGAAACACAAGGAAAAACTTGTTCCCAGTGAGGGTGGCAGAGCCTGGCAGGGGCTGCCCAGGGAGGCTGTGGAGTCTCCTGCTCTGGAAACACTCAAGACCTGCCTGGATCTGTTCCTGGGTGACTTGGTCTAGGTGTCCCTGCTGTGGCAGGAGGGTTGGACTAGATGATCTTCTAGCTCCCTTCCAACCCCTAATATCTGTGATTCTGTGAAAGACACTTTTGGTCACCCCTCTTTGCTTACCTAACCCTAGAGGCTTTACCTGCAGCCATCACTGATGGCTACTTAGCTGCTAATTTAGTAAGTTGATATGGAGGACTGAGAGAAGATTGTGAGCACAGACAATAAATGCACCCTTGTCAAGGAAGTTGTAGAAACTATCTCTGCAGAGGTAGTCCATCAACTTGAGTAGGAGCAAGTATAAATATATATATATATGATCTTACAAGTCTCCTCCTATCCTATGAACAGAAGTAGTCAGAAAATGGACAAACACAATGATGAATACAACCCAACTCAGAGGGCTGGAGTGGGCAAAAAAGAAAGGGTGTGGTATGTTGTCTCAGAATCCCCTGACCCGTGCAAGTCTGTGCAAATCAGACAGAAAAGATTTTGACTGCCTGTGGATCCGTGTTCTTACAAATAAACTAGAAGGTGGTGAGCTATTTGGTGCCTGCTGCACATCACCAAAACACAGCAAAAAACAGGCTGACCAGCTTCTTTAAAGACTTATTTATCATGTGTTGGTAAAAAAAGCTGTGTTAACATATGGGACTTCAATCTGAATGGCATATGCTGGTGTTCTCAGGCTACCAGTGCTAAAAAGTCCTCAGAATTGAAAAAAAAATTACAGGCAGCCAATTTCCTAACTCAATCCAGCTTGGGGTAGGCTGCCTAATGACAGATAGAGGGGAACTGGTCCCAGATGTAAAAATTCATGTTACTCCAATGCCAGTGATCAGGACTTGTTCTTATTTGTCAACGTGTGGAATTGAGTCCAAAATAATGTGTGTTTGGGGGGGGGAGTGGGGGTTACATTCACAAATCTAACTGCCAATGAAAAAAAAAATTCATTTTCACAATGCTGAAATGATTATGAGCAATATCAGCTACAGAGAAACCTTTTCATGGTAATCAGAAAAGTCTTAAGAATACATTCCTAGATTTCAAAGGCCACAATTCCATAACCAAGAAAGAACCTGACAGTATTTAAAAATTCCTTTCAGTGTAAAATTAGACATAGAACGAAAACACATTTATTTCAACACAAAGAACTAATGATATAAAGGAAAACTGATAATAACAATTATAAACCGAAAGCTAATAACTGTAGAAAATTGACAAAGGGAGACAAAAAGAGAAAAAAAAGAGAAATAAATGAGGAAAGGATGTCTGGGACTTTTGAAAGCACGTTGAGAACAAAAATGTTGTTGGCTGTTAACTCAAGGAAAATAGTAAAAATGTAACAATAATGAGGAAAACAGAAGAATTCAATGAATACCTGTCTTCCATATTTGGGAAATAGACTTTATATGCATATTGTCTAAAAATAATGCATCACACTCAATCTCACTAATGAGTCAAAGGAGTTTAAAAGAGCTAAAGAAGAGAGATACTTTGAAGGCAGTCAGTTGGAAAATCAAGAGTTTCCAAAGACTGGTGATGGAAAATCTCCACCCTGGGGATGTTCAACAGGTTGTAGAGGACTCCAGAGCACCAAAGCAAAGCAACATTTCTCCCAAATTTCAAGCAAGTGGATGGGTGCTCCAGGTACTCCAAGGATTGTCACTTTCTGGCCTTGGGTGTGTGACAGTTAATCCAAGAATTATGTATTACAGTACAAAACAAGCAAATGCAAATAGCTTCCAGCAGTGTAGGATTATAGGAAATAGTTAAAAAAAACCCAAAACGACCCAAAATCTGAGATGACAGATGAGGTGGGTAAGGATGACAATGCTGCACTGACATGTTTGGAAGGCACACAGGTTTGAGTTGGTAGGTAGAATGGGACAAACTAAACAAGGCACCAATTTTTTAAAGATAAAAAGTACCTAAAATGGGGTGAACACACTCAAAGACTTTTGATACCTCTTTCTGCAGTCGATTATTCACATCTCATAACTTTTTTTCTGGAGCCTTCCCCACGTTTCACACAATATTTGCCAGAATATTTAGCTCCTCCCTCTCTATTTTACTTACCACCACATTCTCACCTAAAAGCTGCAAAACATATTTATTTGGTTGCTGCCATGTAGATGACCATTTATTTCACATGCCCGCAGCACTAATTTTCAGAGACAGATTTCACTTATTTCTGCAGAATAAATGGTGAGAAATGGCTGATTTGCTACATCACAACATTTTAGGAGGTGAAGATGATGGGGGAAAAAAACGCAAAACACCAGCTGTCTGGAAAGTTAGGATATACATCTAGTCTTCTAATTATTAAGGGGCATGTTTAAACACAAGGGGAGGGGATACCACAGAGCCTAAATTTAAGCACATGTACATATTTTAGCAGGATCAGGGATTACAGAACTGAGAGGGCTTTTACCACTCATTTACAACAAGCCATTATTTCCCAATTCAACTATTTTTTTTTTTCCAAAACCCAGCTAGTATCTATTTTGCATACACGTAATGAAACAGCCTTTTGCAGCTATCTTCTGGAAAATGGAAAATAATCCATTTTCCCCTTTTCCCCACGTTCCCTTGCTATTTTGTGCCAGACTCAAACTGACAGAATTTGTCAGCTACCAACTGGAGATGCTACCAGATTCCAATTCAGGCATTCCGTGGGCCAACCAGAGGTCTCCATTCAATTGTAAACAGCCCCTAAACGAGAAGCCAACATGGTAATTTGGGGAAATTATTTAATATATTGGCTTCCTGCAACAAACTGGACCCCGGGCAAGGAAACGCAGGGAATTCAGCACGACACCAAAAGTGGGATGGTCAAGAGCAGTTTCCTCTCTGGGGAAGGAAAAGGGGCAGTGCAGAAGTGTGACTTCAAGCTTGAGCAAGTTTCTACCAGCAGGACTTGTCAGGACACTGTCAGGCAGGAGCTGCCAGCCATAAATCAGTGTATCTCCAAACAACCCAGTAAGTACACTAGCTTTATGGGGACAGGGTCTCCCAGTGACAACAGCCATCTAGTGCTCCCTTCCCCTAATAACTGCATAATGAAAATAAATCTGAGCAAGTACTTGGGAATGCCCTTTCCCCTGACGTTATTACACTGAGTTGGATTGATGCCAGAGTTGGGTTTTGTTGTTGTTGTTGTTGTTCTAAAAAGGTTTTGCTCTGCGACCAATTTGGTTTCGTTAAAACAAACAGAGAGGCACTTGCTATTGATCTCCCCGTTAAATAGTCCTGGTAAACATTTTGACTAGCTCTGCAAACTTAATACAGATGTTAGTTCTGCACAGATCACTAGCGACAGCTGATACAGGGACTTAATGTGTGTCCATGGCGGGGGAAGACAGCAGCACAGACAGAGCCTGAAAGAGAGGGAGCTGCAAAAATAAACAGCTTTCTGGCAGGTAAGTGTTGGGCTGTGTAAATACAATACCGATGCTCTCAGGCGTGTGTGTGTGTGTGTGTTCATGCCATGTGTGTGAGGGAAGGGGGGGGGGAGATTTCCACTTCTTTACGTAGCTGCTGCACAGAGGAGAGGCATTAAACAGAAGAAAGCCCCTCAGCATGGGTTCACCTATGACTGCCCTGATAAAAGGAGTTCTATACAAAGGACTAAATGTGTCAGGGCACTGTTCAGCAGAAATTCAATTTCTGGAGGTGCCAGGAGTGGAGGATCCGCAGGATTCCACGCTTTGGCAACAAAAGAGGCTAAACTTGATTCACAAGATAAAATAAAGTAACATAAAAATTAAAAAGGGCCTCTCTGTTTTCGCCCAAAGGTCTGTCACACCTGTTGTTGGCTCTGGGCTGCCACAGCAAACACACCTCCCTCAGCCTGCTGCTATGCCAAAGTCACCCTCTGCCCAGGCAGTGTTATCAGACCTGAACTGCTCGGCCTTTGGTGAAAAAAAACTGATTTTTCAGTTATGGTTTGGGGGAGGTTTTATTCCTCAGCACACTGTCTGCAGCAGGTGCTGCCTAAGGAGACCTCCTCACATCCCCACAACAGCTTCACTGCGCTTGGCACAGCCAGCTCCAGACAGGTCCAGTGGCTGCTCTGCAGGGCACAGCCCAGCCCCTCAACCATCCCACAGGCACCTCAGGGCAAGTGAAATGATATCTGGCAGTGAGATGTGAGAGGAGGCTCTGTGAGCCCTGAGAGGAGAGCAGAAGAGGAGGAGAAGGAGATAGTGGTGGTGCTCCAGGCCAGAGACCACCGTGCTGGGGCAGGGTAAGGTGTGTGGTGGGAGGAGCAGCAGAGGGGGGCTGTTATGACTGCAGCCCCCCACTTCCATTCTCCCTGAGTGGGGAGGAGAAGTCAGAAGTCAAGGGCTGAAACTGAGGCTGGGAGAAGGCAGAGTTCTGGGGAGGAAAGGCATTGTGTTCATTGGCTTTTGTTTCTCACTATCCAAACCTTATTAATATACTCTTTTTCCCCAAGTCAAAATCTGTTTTGCCCATGATCATCTGCAAATTTACTGAAGGCACACTCCATCCCCTCAGCCAGATCATTAACAAAGATACTGAAGAGAAGACCCCAATTCTGAACCCTGGGGAACACCACTTGTGACTGGATGCCAGTGGATCAGCATCTCCAGGGTCTGAGAATTATCCTGCTGGTACATTTGGTCCAGATTTTGGGAAAGAAAAATACAATCTACCATACTTCTTGGGCTCAGCACCCATTGCAAAGAAACCTAAAGTTGGTTTCTTGGAGCATATCAGACCTACACAAAAACATGCACCAAGAAATTTCAGTGACAACAAATAGGAAGTGCTGCAAAGTAAACACTTGAAAAATAACCTTCCAGGTGCACATTCTTGCTAAGATC
This sequence comes from Ceyx cyanopectus, assembly GCA_013401355.1. Lineage (NCBI taxonomy): Eukaryota > Metazoa > Chordata > Aves > Coraciiformes > Alcedinidae > Ceyx > Ceyx cyanopectus. Next base: position 29,266 of record VYZU01080090.1, read on the forward strand.
CAGAAAACTTTCTGAGCATGCAAATGTTTGTACAAATAACCAAAGATTATCTCAAATAGCAGAGCTGGTTAAAATAGCCTTGCAAAGAAGTGAAGAGCAAAGCTCTGCTCATTCATGAATATATTTATGCATTTGTTTATTACTATGCAGCCAGCTTTAAACCCTACCCAGCAGGGGAGATACTCTATACCTTATGCCTATGGGCCTAGCAATGCTTCCAGTGGGGATGAAAAAAAAAAAACTTCAAAAAAACTTTGGCATTCAGATCCAGTTTCTCTGCTTATCTGCTCCTAATCCAAACTCTCCCAACATATCAAAAACGTTGAACCAGGCAGGAAAACACACAAGAACAGGTTTTCCTACAGGATTTCTGGCATTTCTACATTAGATTCCAGATGGAAACACCCATGAGAACAGCTTCTATCCTGGTATTTTTGGCACATTCAGTTCCAATCCTATCCGGAAACCTGAATTGGGAAAGGAAAGGAAAAAAAAAAAAAGAAAAAAGAAAAAAAAAAGCCTACAAAACAAAAGGCATTAACTCTTTGCCCCAGTATCTCAGAACCTGAACAAAGGTTTATCATCTGAGTTGGGGTTTTAATATTAGGAAGCAGGAGTCAGTGTTCTCAGTTTTACTATCTGCAGTGGTTTGTTTGTCCTTATTCCCAGTTTCACATGTCCCCAAAAAGAAATAGCATTGAATTAGCAAAACTAGAAATGACCATCCACATCAAAGTCAATGTGGATGCTACTCCAAATATATTTGAGCTCCACTCAAATGACTTGCCTGCTTTCTAGGCACAAATGAATGTCAGATACAAAAAATAATAATAATTTTAAAAAAAAGGTTTTCATTGAAACTTCTAAAATAAAGGATTTCAAAGGGGTTACATGGTTACAGCTGAAGTCAGGCTTTTTGCCAGTCAGAGTGGATTTCTCTGAGAGGTGAATGAATCTATCACATTTTCTGCAGTCCATTTTTGTTCAGCAGCTTTGCTGCTTTCTAGCTTGGCAGCCACTTTCAAAGACAGCAACTTCAGCATTGACAACTTTGGGCAGAACCTTTCCAAAATTAGATCTGGCCCTGGTTGCTGATTTTTGTTATCAGGTGGTTATTTAATAGCAGCTTTTTTTCGTCTTTATTGTATTTAAAAGCCTATAGACTTTGTTCCTGACACTGCCCAGCTCTTTCTCTGACCTGCCAGCCCTGCACCTTGCTTTTTGCACTGCTGCCCACACAGGGAGAAAACAAAGAAGACTGTGACATCAGTTAGTTCATTAACAGCTCACCTCAATATCCATTCTGTGGGTTTAAGGTGAATATTACACCAATCTACAGCAAAGGCACTGAAGGGGGAAAAAAAACCAAAATAAAACAAGCCAAACCCTGGTGCTTTGACTCAAATAGCCCAATTCAAGCTGTTTCCAGAGGTCTCAAAAACCCAAAATGATCCGAAATCTCTTTTCTTAGAGCCCTGTGGATACACACCTACTGCCAGATTCTGCCACCTTCCTCTGTGAGGGATGATATTGAGGAAGGTGGGACTCTTCAGTAAGGAAACAGGACCAGGCCCTCCCTTCTTGCTTCCCAGCCACTGACTGCTGTGAGCTGGAAATGGTACCTTTGACCCCCTCTTGAAGTACAAAGGATTTACTTGTGTTTATGTTTTTTTACTTTTTTTTTTTTCCCCTGAAGAAATGCTGCAGCATCTACTCACATGTACATCAGTTCCCTCTACTGGCAGCATTAATTAATCAATTCCTTTAATTCACCAGGTAGATTGTGGGTTTGGAAAGGAAGATGTGCCCCATGTGGTTGGAATACATGGGGCCATCCCCTCCAGCGTGCTACACTCGTGCACATTATAACAGAAGCATTACTGCACTGGTGCTTACAAACTAATTGTCCTCTCTGGCTTTTAAAACTCACTTGCTATGCTGTGGTCCAGGGCAGACACTCCACATTATCTTCACATAGTTTTGCCCTTCAGGGTGTCAGTAAGTTGGAAACTGAAGAGCAATGAGTCCTGAAGCAGCTCAGGCAAACACATGCTGCATCATCAACCCATGAACACTCCATTGCAAGGCTGGGGTGAGCACAGAGCCCTCCTCAAGCAGGGCAGCCCTTTCTAAGGGGTCAGATCAGGTTCTTTTTACCCCTTCATGTACCCACAGGCTACACTAAATCAATTCTGTTTCAAAATATTCTTAAAATCATTTGATCATTCCTCTAATTTTTTCTCTTTCTCCCCCACCCTGCTAGTTAAAGCAGAGGATTTGCTTTTGTCCTGCCACAGGTAAGGTGAGGATTTCCTATATATGGGTGCTTGAGGAAAACACAGAATGAAAAGGAAATATTTGTCATTTTAAAACAAAACAAATCCAAAAAAACACAGACAAAATATCTGTCCCAAACAGAACAAGATAAAAGATTTCCCATTTGGACCCTGTCTGTATTTAGCAAATCCAGCAAAAGCCTTTCATTTTTCCAAGGAAATGTCTGGCAGCACTACTTATTTTTCCAATGGTTTCAATAGCTATGTTTGGGATTTAAAACCATTGCTTCAAATCTCCACTCAGGACCAAACCTGCATGGGCATAGTGACCAAAAACTGTTCCTGGAAATAGAGATTTTCTAGCACAAATGGAAAGAAAATGTAGGAAGAGTAAGAGCAGCCTATATACAGCTGAATTTGCATATGCAAATGCAGGAGCATCATGTTAAAGACCTGTTTAGCACCTCAGCTTAAATATGTCCATGGTTTCTTGGATTTTCAGAATGGCTCCTTATTGGGACACATTTTCTTTATTTTTTTTTCTTTTTTTTTTTTAATCTACGTTGTATTTCTAAAAGAGATTGTACAAAAGTGTTGTATTTGACCCTGGTGTTCTGATTAAATGTGTAACAGGACCTGCAGTCATATTTAGAGGAGAAAAAAAAACGTTCTTGGTCACGCTGCTGCACGAGCTCCTGTTTGAGGAATAAAATTGTTTGTTTCTGATTCTTCCAGGAGCTTTTACAGATTGATCAAGTGTCAAGACATGGTAGTTGACTCAAAGGTAACATAGATATTGCCTCATATCTTTAGGACCTGAATCAAATTTTTAGATACTTTGAAACTATGGGAGGATAATGAAAATACATTTCTTTCTTTGTATTATCCTTTATAATGGAGAGCTTTACATTTCCTTTCTAGCAACTGTGATGTACATGTACTATCAAGGCATTTTTAGGGACCATTTACCTGAATACAATTTGTGTGTGAGGTGTCTGATAGCCAATCTGGATTTATGCTTCCTGGTCCTTGTAATAAGTGAATAGATTTCTTTTTTTTTTTGCCTTTTTCTTCCCTCCCATCAAAATAAATGTCAGAAAGTTCTTTGATTGTTCAATAAGGGACAAAAGCCATCCTTTTTCAAATGAAAGAAATGGCTGTAGGCAAGGTTTTGGTGTTACTGTTGAGCCCCCCAGCTCCTGGAGCAATGCATGCAAGGATGGGTGTAACCAGAGGGCACATCCCAACATCTCTGCCCAAAACAATGAGGGCTCATTCACATTTACCTGGCTTTGGTTGCCTGCTGTGTTGCTCACTGGACTAGGGAAAGTCCTTGAAGAAAACAATGTGCTGGGACCTTGCCTTAAAAGCAGCTTTTGGGGAAGAACCTTTTTGCCTTTAAAAAATACGGGGGTAAATCATACTTTCCAGTGGTATTTCTCAGACTCTAAAAATCCTAATGCAGTCCAGGTCCTCAGAAGAGCTGTGCTGGGATTTCTGTGCACACACCCAGGCTCACGTGAATTCCCATACAGGCACAAACTGCCCAAATTCAGCCTTATCAGGGCATTATTAGACTAGCTCCTGTACTCAGGCACACATAGAAATTTCTGGAAAATCCTTCTAAGAACAAAACCAAGTATTTTAAGATGACAGACTTCCCAAACTATGATATAAATTCCTGCTCCCTGCCTTCTTTTCACAATGAGCGACTGAGGTGATGTCTAACATGTGTCTACCCGAGGCAATGTCTTTTTGATATCATGCAGTGGAAATGGCAGAATCTGGCTCTTTAGTGACCATGACATCCCAAAATTGGATGCAGGAATTCACCTCTCTTTCACAGGTTAAATGAATATTCTGCAAGTATTGATTCTTCAGTTCTTCCAGCGGAAGACGAATGTGATCGGCATCGATAATCAGAAAAAATATCATCTACATACCTCTCATATGCAGATGGTGGCTGTTCAATACCAGCCTGCAGTACAGCTTCCTGGTGTGACAGAAAAATATCTGCAGCAATTGAGGATTAACAGAGGCCATTGCTACATCAGTGTTTTGTTTGTAATAGTTTCCATTCTATCAGCAATAACTGGTTGCACATTTCTGCGTCTGACATTAAAATTCACCATTGAAATCTCGCTCGGTAATAATAAAGCCCCTGCAAGAGTCTCTACAAACACACTAGACTCCAAATTAAAGAGCAAGTGTATTGTTAGGGTTTGCATGGATCTTTTCTGAATTAGTGCTAGGTGAACAATAAATAAAATTCCAGGAGAAGTTCCCCAAGCTGATATGCATTCAAGGTATTATCTTTGCTCTGTACTGTAGGCGCTTCTGGGTGAAAAAAAATTCTAATTGCACTTCCATTCAAAAATCAACCGTGGGAATAAGGAATCATGCTCATTTTATGCACAGCAGCCCGAAGGCCTTATCCTTAAAACAAATTACAGCACCTCCTATGCAACTCACACTCTGAAGCTAATTCTAACCCTAGAGCAAAACTCCAAAATTAAACTTTAATCTGTGATCTAAACAATTTTTGTGTTTGTGATCAATCTTGGAGGGGTGGATTTTAATATATATATATGTGTGTGCGTGTGCGTATATATAGAAAAATATAAAGCACTAAGGTAATTGTTATCACAGATTAAGGCAGGATGTTAAATACCCTGCTTAGAAAGACTGAGATAAAATACAGACAGCAAAGACAAGGAATAAAGCTGTTAAGCACACACTCTCATGTGCAACAGAGTCCTGGACTTGCAACCAGCAAAAGCTGAAATTTCACCACATGTATCATATTTACTACGTTCTGCCAAAGAAATAGGCAGGCTGCCATGCCATTAAAGCAATTACTCTTAGCCTCTCAGATACATAGAAATTACATTCTGCTCCTCGAAATCATACGCTGGGGGAAGTAGAGAACAAGGAAGGGGAAGCACGAGGAGAAGTGGCAGAAAGACAACAGTTCCAGGAAAGAAAATCACTGCCTCAGCACAGAAAGGCTTTGGGCCAGCGAGAGTTAAAAGGAGCTCCAAGTGTATGGTCTGTCTCTTCCCAACTTGGTGCAGTGACTCTGCATCCTGCAGGAACCTGTTCAGATGCTCTGATAAGTCAGACAGAATTCATGGGAGATTACCACACAGCTCCTGCCAAGCTGTGCTACAGCGTGGGTAATAGATATGCTCCAGTACTAAATCCTAAAAGGCCCTGCTACATCTGTCAAGCATGCCCTGGAAAAGCACCCTCAGTTCAGATGTTATCACTGCTCTGCCTGCATCAGAAGATTTAGTGTCCACCCTGGAGGTTGCTTTTGCCGCACAGTTTTCAGGGGCAAAACAACAAGGAAGAAAGATGAGAGAAAAAAGGCAAATTATTCTTGCTTAAAGCAAAAGGAATAAAGTGATGTGCTTGCAGACTAGTTCAGCTTCTCACCCTGCATCCAGAAGGTCCCAA